>JANHFT010004355.1:276489-293233 GCA_032467955.1 Pseudoxenodon macrops | reverse complement strand
AGTGTTCCTGGGGCCAGGGAAGACAAAAACTTTTTTTTCTTATTTACCTCTTTGAAATCTTGGTGCATCTTATACACCGGTGTGTCTTATACTCCGAAAAATACGGTAAATGTTTAGTGAGTTTTTTGGCTGAGGATGGACTTGGTTCTGGCTCTCTCCTCATTTGATCCAACATCTTAAGCATTATCCTACTTTGGTAGTTAAGGATTTCCATTACTCTTGAATTTCAGCTATAGCTAACCAGAAATAACAGCTGTCCAATATTCAAACAGCACACAAAGGAATCACGGTTGGCTATGGTTGAAGTTAAAGACGGTGTTTGTGATTATATTAAGTATTTAAACACATTTATACTATTGTTTGAGTGATTGGCATGAGAAAAAAAAGAACCAGTAAATTAAATGTATTGTGGATGAGGTAGTAAAATTAGAAATATTGAACTTTCTATCATCTCTTACAATTTTGTATTAGAGGCTTATTTCTGGTAAATGATAACAAAAGGCTTGTAGAGCACAATATGAAATACTGATCACATATTTCCGCACATTTTTCGTGCATCTGGGAAGCACAATTTATTGCTATGTGTACAAGGCTTGCAAAAAAAAAATAGTTGATGGCTCTTAGGTTTAACAGTTGGGTGAAGCAGCAGTTTTATAGTGCCAGTAGCATTTTATATCTGCAAACCCATCAAAACCTTAAGTGAAGAAGCTGAATTATAAGAGGCTTGACAGAACTATAAAACTTATTTCCAAAGAAGTCAAAATGACATTTTTATTCCTAGAGACTAGGAGCGGAAAAGAAAAGATAAAGATATATAGAACTGCACTAGCCAACCTCTAAAGTACATCATCTGTACAACTTCTGTTGAACCTTTAATTCAAAAAAGTGTCTTAACACAGTGGCAACTTATCTACATGTTCAGTTGAACCAGCTTGCTCTTAATGGTGGAAGCATGCTTCCTAGAGCAAGCTGTTATCCTGTTGTTAACAGTTATATAGACTAATTAGCATATATGCTGATTTGAGTTTGGATAAGAAACTAATTCCATTTTATAGTGCCTAGTATCCATTTGGAAGTCTGCCAATCAACCAGTAAACAGGTATGCTTGTTGGATTTCTTGTAAGCCGCCTAAAATTGTTTTGGACAGCGAAATAGGCAGCATATACATTTCTTGAATGAATAAAATAAAATTTATCAATTATGCTACAGTCACACATCAGTTATGGATATTTGGATTCTTTTTAGCTTCCTCATCTCCTGAAAGCTTCTGTTTGTTCTGTACTAAAATTGAATTTTTTTTTTATATATATCCTGTTCAGTATGACCGTTTTCCAGAGGTTGTGATTTTAAAGGATGTTCCTGACAAATAATTAATGATGATCATATCTAATAGGATAAGAAAACATAATTTGAAACTGTGAAGATGTTCAGACAGTATTGTGCTAAGTGACTGCATAAAACTGGATATTGCTATTATATATATATTTTATTAAGATGAATATATGAAAGTGTTCTGGAATGAAAATCTGTTTGTATTGTTGAAAATCCTTTGGTATGCCAAATTTCAGTTGTACCTCAGATTTTGTATGTATCTGTGTGTGAAAGAGAGTACCATTGGATGGATGGATGGCTACAACTTACATGCAACTTTATTTCCTGGGACCTTTTGAGCATTAATTGTTCAATTAATGTGTAGGGATAAAATAAGGTAGGCACACAACACAGAGCTTGGTTTCTGAAACTCTTTCCTCCCCCTTTATCAGCAGTGGCCATAGGTGACAACTGATGGTCTTCTTCAGGGGCAGAAGGCATCTCTTCAAAATGTTTAATACTTTAATTCTTCTCTATGCATTCTCATAAAATGAATTTTCAAGTTATTGGAACAATTCAGTCTTTTGCTCCATTCATTCATTCATTCTTTACAGTTCCTGAGAGGCTGAATTTTCACCAGAGGTTTTTGGTTACTTGCTTGCTTTAAAAGGAATCAGGTTTCCACTTTGGACTTGATAAAAGGATTTCCTGAGGAGAGTGCAATTTGGGGCCTTCCAGTTGACTATTTACACCCAGGTTTTCTATTTGTTTTCAGTGCATAAAAAGCCTGTGTTTGCTGCTCCTCAAGGAATCTCTTCTGCTGCCCTCCCTGAAGCTACTTCTGGAAAGTAGAGATCAAGATCTACACTCTATGGCACTGGAGCAGATAACAGCAATTGCTAAGGTAATTGAATTAGCCATTCTTCCTCATTGAAGGTAATAAATTAGTCCTTCTGTCATTGTGTAGGAAGCTGGGCCTCTTGAGTGTAATATAGCTATTACATCTTTCAAAAGCTTTTATGCCTGTACTCTATAGAACTATATAGGACAGTGATCTCCAATTTTTGTGGCTTGGTGGCCCAGCTGCGGCTGGAGAGGAGAACCGGGCCGATGAGCACATGCACAGCTCCACTCACGCGAGCAATGGCCCGGACCACATATACATGTCTGCCACTCATGCAAGTGGAGCTGTGCGCACATGTGTGCGCCAGCCCACCACTTGTGTGAGTGGAGTCTGTGTGCCGCATGCCCCGGTCCACCTCTCACATGGCCCAGTTCCAAATAGGCCACGGACCAGGAGTTGGGAACCCCTGATGTAGGACTAAGAGTTCATTTTATATGCTCAAGATGGTTAAGACTAATAATGTTTCTTCTAATTATTTTATTTTACATTATCTCTTCAGCCACTTGCATATCAAAATCACAAAATACTTTGTACCTGGCATGGCTCAGACAATCCATTTGTCATCAATTCTGTGTAGACCGGAATATACTGAGCATAGTAGAAATGGTTTTACATACCTTGATGAGTTAGTAGCACCCAATTAACAGAAATCTTATTAAATTTTTATTACAAAAATTGCTGTTAGGGACTGAGCAAAATATTTGAAAGGGATGATTCACAAAGCACAGTAGTCCATGTAGTCCTCAACTTACAACAGTTCATCTAATGGCCATTTAAAATTACAGCAGCAGCATGGGGGGAAAAGTGACTTAGGATTTGTTTTTCACACTTATGACTGTTGTGGCAGCCCCATCGTCATGTGATTAAAATTTAGCTGCTTGGTAACTGATAGCCGCAGTGTCCCAGGGTCACGTGATCACCTATTTGCAACCTTCTGACAAGCAAAGTCAATGGGGAAGCCAGATTCATTTAACAGCCATGTTACTAACTTAACAACGGCAGTGATTCACTTAACAAACTGTGGCAAAAAGGTCATAAAAAATCACTTAAATGTCTCACTTAGCAACAGAAATTTTGGGCTCCGTTGTGGTCGTACGTCGAGGACCACCTGTACAAGCTTCATCTTTGTATATATTGGAATTCATTGCCAGCTTTCAGGGGATCCTTTGTGTATCCTTCATGTGGAAGCTCCGAGTTCACTAGAACAGACCAACCTCTGGCTTCTAACACTTGAAGCATTATAAAGCTGAACAATTTGCTTCTTCCTGGCCAGACCACTATGTCTTCATATGAATATATGGCATATAGGGAGACATCTGTAAACCAGCCAAATAGGTATTTACCTATTTATAAAAACCAAATAGGTATTTACCTATTTATAAGGTGAGAACCTGTTGCTCTGAACTACGACTTTAATATATATTGCTGCAGATAATGTACATTGCCCATAATTCTTTTAAGGGGTACTGTTTTATACATCCCCATTCTCAAGTAGCGCCAGGAAGGGGGAGAGGGATTTTGTTGTCTTTCCCTCTTTAAAAAAATTCAGAGCCAAGGAGAAGAATAAATGGTTGTCTGGCTGAAGGATTAAGCTGATGGTCTGATGAGAAATGGATGCATAAACATTCTTACACTACTTAAATAACTGGCTTAAACTTAGCCACTCATAACATTTCAAGAATCTCATTGGGTGGATATTTCTTTCTCTTTTGAAGCTTTTTTGCTCTTTCTCTCTCCTGTTCAGGTGTTAACCGTTTTCTTACAATTCAGTTCTTGCCTAGTTTATGCTACATTATATGGTGCTTGAATAATAGATGCTGTCGCCAGGCAAGTTTTTTGAGTTAGCTCGTTTTTTTCCCCGTTTAAGCATGGCTCTTTTGTTTCCTAAAGCTCTCTCCTTTGCTTATATTACACCGGAGAATCATAACCAGCATCTGGAAAGCAAAATCAGAGCCTATTGATTTTCCTAGCAAGGCTCACATGCAAGAGGAAATGCAGTGCTCGCTTGCTGATCAGATGTATTATTTAGCCATTTGTTGTCTAATACTGACATCTTTATGGATGTTTACATTTAAAGAGATAATGGTGGGGGAAGTGCTGATACCAGGATTTCAGCTGCTTCTGCCTGCAGTAAAAAGCCTGGCTTCTTTTCCTAGCTTTTCTGAAATTGAAGTACCCTTGTATTTGCTGCTTTATCCACCTCCAGATTACTGTTTCTGTGTATTTCCCTGATCAGTAATAACTGGTTCATCTTTGACAATGAGTCTCGAGTATAAATAATTGACAGAATATTAGGTTTGCCAGGGACGTCAAATTCCTGGCCCACAGGCTGGATGCGTCACACTCTGGCCACACCCACACCCAGTTTAGCTAACGGGGAAAAAGTCCCAATATGTCATGTGATGCCACCGTGATGACCTGAGTTTGACATCCCTGCACTAGGCTATAGCATTTAGTTTGGATGGAGTCTTGTCTCAAACAATAGAACAACAAAATTCTGCTAAGATTAGTTTTGTTTTGAGTTTTGTTTATAATTCTAGGTAATGTTGAAGATGAATAATTAATATCCATTGATTACTTTCATCAGTTCTGTATTTTATCAGTTTTTGGTAAATTTTATTTGTTGAATTGATAAGATTGGTCATAAATTACCATTATTTCTTTTCATACTCAGGAAGGGATTATTGTGGTAAGCTCAAAAAGAAACCAGGATTGAAATACTGAAATTGTATCATTTACTCCACACATTTGGTGGTATTCCTGGTGAAAGCAATGTGTATAAACTCATATATATTCATTTTCATATATTAATTTTACCTGTTTTGCATTGTATAAGCAATTTCAAACTCCTGAATTCTAATGTGCATTTGGATTTAAAAATGCATTATCTCAGCTGACATTGTGTACTTCATCAGTGCCTCTTCATAGCTGCAGTAACATCCTGGGTCCATTAGTTGATTAAATAAAGACAGAAATAGCCTATCCTGCTGTGCACCGTATTTTTCGGAGTATAAGACTCACCTGTGTATAAGACGTACCTGAGTTTTTGGGGAGAAAAATAGGGGGGGAAATCTGCCTACCAGGTATTCATCTGGCTAGCATCTTTAGTCTGGTCAGCTTCAGTACATTATTTTATCCCCTGAATTAGGACTGAAAAAAGGCTTCTAAAGCAGGATTCGCCTATTGAGCTAAGGTCATTAGCGGTTATGTTTCTCCTGTTCTTGGTCTGCATCTACTTCCATTTGTCTCTCTGCTTAAGCCTGGGGTCACCTTTGCAAAAGCAGAAAGTTTTCTTCATTCATTAGACAAAGCAAATGGGTATTTAATGCTAAAAAAAATGTTGACTTGTCTGCACACCCTTAATGCTAACCACTCACTTTTCATGGTTCTCCTGTTCCTTCTGGTTTCCACTGTTGTTTTCTGCTACGGTTTTAAAATTGTGTGCGTATAAATCAGTCGTCTTAGTGACCTAAAGGTAAAAGTCTGTTTTTTTTGCTCCACCTTAGTGAGCAACTCTTCTCCCACCTCTGGATTTGTTGGACTACCTAGATGGGAAAAATTAAAGTTAAAAAAAAAACAAACAGTAGTAGCAGCTGGCATCATTTCAGATTAGACATAATCAGTGCACTAATTTAGCATTTGAAATATATTAAGCACTTAGGAAGAGGTTTGCTAGGTTCTCTTGCCATTTTAGAGGAACATATTTACTTGGTGGGAAAAAGCTCACCTTGAAGTTAAAAACAACCGTCCAAAAAGAATAGGCAACAAAAGAGAAACACTAACCCAGTGTTTTTCAAACTTGGCAACTTTAAGACGTGTGAGCTGTAGAGCTCCCAGAATTCCACAATCAATATGCCCAGTTGGCGTGACCTAGCAGAGTTGGCCACTTCCAATCCCATCAATTAAACAATCCACTTGTATAGATGCTGGAATTTTGCCCACTCTATAGCAACGCCCGCCCTGTGAAATTAAGTTGTAATGGCTCCCACCCTACTCATATTTCAAAGAGCCCTAAACACTAAATTCACACTAAGCCTGTCCTGGAGAGTCTTCCCACGCTCTCCCTGCCAATAAACAACATTTATACATGATATTTTTTATTCCCATATGTGTATTTGCAGGTTGGCAGAGTCCACACTCCAAACAGAAAAGGCCAGAGCAAAATAATAATAATTGAATTAATGCTTCCTGATTAACTTTAAAATGTTATCAGCTGAGGGTTTTTAAAAGTTTTTTTTAGAGAAGTTTTTTTTTTTAGTTGAATGCAGAAAAGCTTAATTATTATTTGTCAATTAGTGAACATGTTCAAAGTCTAATCTGAGGCAGAGAAAGTTGGAAAAGATTGCAGTTTTGGATACAGTGAAGGAGAAGCTGTTGTTGAGCTTTGGCAATTGACTACTCTCTGTGAGCTGAAAGAGAGGTGTCGATGGGAGGGGGGTGCAGAAATTAACAAGTGACCAGTCAAAAGAGTGTAGAGATTCTCAGTCATTCAAGTCATGGTCTTCCCAAAGGTGCTTTTTCAGTAGCCAACTGGACTTTGTTTTTTTCTTTTGAAGAGGTTTTGCTTCTCATCCAAGAAGCTTCTTCAGCTCTGACAGAATAGTGAGGAATGGTTTATATTCCTTGCAGACAGCTGGTAAGCTGCATCCTTTTAGAGGAGGGGTGTCAAACTCATGTCGTCACATTATTATCACGTATCTCAACTTTTTCCCCTTTGCTAAAATGGGGGTGGGCGTGGCCAGCGTGTGATGCATATGGCCCGCAAGCCATGAGTTTGACAGCCCTGTTTTAGATGGTCATTGAAGCACTTGGAGGTTTATCTGTGTCCTCGGGGTCACCTGAGTAGTGCTCCTGGTTCCTGTAGTCTGTAGTACTCAGAGAATAAGATGATAGGTTTGGAGATTCACCATATATCAAAAACCTATTAGATAAAGTTTTCTTCAAATAAATGTCAGCCCTGAATTTTACTGACTTTATAGCACAAAATTGGGAGTTGTTGCCTTCCACTTAGCATTGTTTTAATGGAAAGAAAATGAGTGTAGCAGAGGATTAATTCTTAGGGTTTTTAAATGTATATGGGGCGAATAAAGGAAAGCAGTTGCACAATTAAAAGTAGCCTGTTTCTTTGCAACAAAGTAGTCGTAATTAAATATTGCTAACACTTTGCTTCCTTCTCCAAATCATAGGTAGTTTCCTTCAGATATATCGCAAAATTGAGCTTTAGAGCAGGCAATGAGATTGTGTATGCTGCCTTCTTTGGCTTCAATTAAATCCCCTCCTAATCCACTTTGGGGTGTTAACAGATGAGAGATAAAATGAGTTAATAAAGTGCTCAAAGTAAAATGAAAGAAATACTCGATTTGTGTTTTCTTGTCGGCTAATAGCTGCCACATGTAACTCCGATTTGGGAAGGAGATAAGAGATTGCATATTTTGTCCAAACTGGTCTTAAATCATAACCTTTGTTTTCGCTGTACTTTGATATTGATCTGAGTAAACCAGTTGTCAGATAATTTACACACACCTGCCAGCATCAAGAGAAAATGCCTTGCAATATCTACTCTACCCACTGAGGAGTTTTTATAGCATAATGCAAGCTGTGAAATCCATCTCTCCCATTTTTATACATTGATTGCCTTAAAACTCAATTTTATAATAAAATCTATGGTTCAAAACTTTGTCCTTTTCCTTAGTCCATTTTGGTTAACTGAAACTTTCTTTTTTTCAGCCATGGAGGGTGCAGGATATTTTGGTTGCTATGGCATTATTATTATTTTTTGTGGCAGCTGTTATATTTCAGAAGTATCAACATGTTGAAAAATAACAATTCATTGTCTTTTTTATTTCTCAAACAAACTGGGCAAATATCATTTTTCTTACTCAGTGCACTCATATCCTTAGAATTTAATGTTCCGGAATTGCATTTGTGGAACAGGCAATTTGTATATAGCACTTAGAGTACTTTAATTGCCTATTTATTAGGGGTTTTTAAAATCTGGATTTGAAACTTGAAGGTTTTTTTGTGCTATTAAAACAGCTTAACTTTCTGCAAAAGTGCTTTTAAATGAAGTCTATAGATTGCTTATATTGGAACATAGCCATCTTGTTTTTAATATGATCTGCAATTTGCAGATCACTCAAGCCTGCTGTTCTTGTTCTCAAAGCCTCTGCATCAGTTGGAAGCCAGTTTACCATTGTAATCTAAAGGTGAAGAGTTGATTGTGGGATTCAATTTAATGAGCCATTCTGGTACTACAACAGCTCAAAATCTGAATGAAAAAGATATTATTCCTGATGCCAAGTGCACATGAGGAACAATACTTGCTATCTAGTAAATATGCATGAATCTCGGAAGTTGTGTGCAATCATATGAAACTGTGGTTTGTATTAATTCATAACATCAAGCAGAGAAGCTTGCATATTTTCTTACCAGCATAATAGCTAGTGGATATCATAGAAAGTTCCTCAGATTACATTCAGAGCATTAGATAAAAACTTTTCCATAGTAGCAGGAACCATGATCAAGTTGAGCAGGGGTGTCAAACTTGTGGCCCGTAGGCCAGATGCGTTACACGCTGCCCACCCCCAGTTTAGCGAAGGGGAATAAAGTTGCGATACGTCATATGATGACGTGAGTTTGACACCCCTGAAGTAGAGGCTTCCATTCAAATGAGGAGGGGGAAGACAAGTGTTTATTAATTTTTACCTGCTCTCCTTTACACTAACAGATTCTGTACAATCTCTCATATGTGTGTATCCCCACACACCCATTTTACACACTATATAAATGATTGAAAATAATCCCATATTAAAATTTCGAATGGCTCTATCATCCATGCTTCCAATTGGGGAACAAAGTAAGGCATATTTCTCTAATTATCAACTTTTATCCAGCTGACTAAATTAGCTACATCTGTCACAGCGCTTTCAGAATATGGGATGGATTCTTACCCAACAGAGGAGTCAAGGCAGTGATGGTGAAATTGAGGGAAATTGAGTGGCTTATCATTCCATCTGTGATTCAAATATACAACTCTATATTCATTTTTTCAAAAATAATGTTAGCTATATGCTTTTTTTTTTTTTTTTTTTTGTCCAGGTTGATGATTCCAACTGTGACTCTGAATTTCTTTCTTTGCTCCTGGATGAGAAATTAGTAGTGAAATGCATTTCCACAGTTTATTATTCTCACCTTGTTAACTATATGATCACCAATCAAGAGGAAGGACGCTGGGATGCAATCGAAATAGCAAAACAACTGCAGGAAAAAGGCTTTGTTGCTGAGGCAGGTTCACTCCTTATGGCCTTCAAAGGAACACATCCTGCACTCCAGACCTATGGTGCATCTCTGACTTCTCTTAGGCACTGGATTTAAGTGGGAAGACTCTTCAAGTTGCAATTGATGTCTCAAATATGATTGCTCAATTGGAAATCTCGCTGAAGAAAAATGTGGAAAAAATACGCTTCAGGTTCATCTTTGCTCAGTGCTATGTGAAACTGTAATGTGCATTTTTAACCATTTCTTGAATTGTTTTCCGTTTCATCAGTACCTTTTTCATATGGCAGTCCACTTCAGAAGGCTGTTGGGCATTCAGTGTGACTCCTAAACAATATTCTATCAATATATAGTTTCCAGTTTTTTGCATAATACATAATCATCATATAACACACGATCATATAACTAACAATTAAATTGCATAGAACTAATGATCTTGTGTAACATGGAAAAAGATACTTAATATGTGATGCTGTTTGGAAGTTTATTAATTTAATTTCTCTATTGTCATTAAAGGTTTACTTTTCAACCAATTTGAGTTTACTTTTAGTGTGATTCCATTTTCTATATGTATGAGTCGGATTACAGTCTAAGACTGGTGGAAACTTAGTAATTCAAGTCCTAACCAAGAATTATTAAGATAATTGTAGGAGAAGACCAGAGATCTAATGTTAGTAGTTCAGATTCTTGTAGAGGGTGTTAACACACGCAATAAATCTGTAATCATTTGAACCTTCTTGCTTCCCAATTTTTTTTGTGCCTGACAATAATGTCTAAGAATAATACCAGGCACAATATTTTTTTGTTTTTTTTTGTAAGATATCAGGTGGATATTAGGTATCACACCAACGGTTTCAATGAAGACTGGCATAACAACAGATTTCTTTTTCCATAAACATTGAACTTGGATCTGTAACTCACTATTTTTGTAATTGCTTTATTATTATTATTATTATTATTATTAGTAGTAGTAGTAGTAGTAGTAGTAGTAGTAGTAGTAGTAGTAGCAGCAGTATTGTGAGGCGCAAGAAATCAACAACCAGGGTTGTTCAAATGAGTGCAAGTTTATTCCATGCTATCTCTAAACAAGAATCTGAACTGCTAATGGTGAAGGCAAATTGGCTGTAGATAAGAGTCAACAGAAATCAAGATGGCTGGACTTAGATCTCTTGTGGGCACAAAGGGACTCATGACTAATGATGCATTTGACCCCTCCCCTGGGCTCAGCCTGGCCATCGCCTACAATTATTATTTCATTAAACTTATATTCCACCAAGAAATATTGAATGGTGGAGGTGAGGTAGGAAATTGGAAAGTATAATCTATTTAGATAATTATTATTATGTTATACATTGTTGATGATTTACATTTAAATTTTTTTTGCTTAAAACATAACTATAAGCTGTTAAGCATACCTTAATTTTTGCCTGTTTAGGAGAAGCAGACAGACAAAAGAACAGGAAAGGAATCACAAGCATGATAAAACAAAGAGAGTTACATATTATGGATTTTACTGTCTACTGTATCAGATTTTTTAAAACACTGATTTTCATAGAAAACTGAGAAAAAGAGGCAAAGTTCAAATTATATGAAATATTGTTCTTACTTTCTGATTCTGGGTATTATTCTTCTAAAACTTCAAAAAGATTTGCCTGAAAGTAAAACCAGCTTCTTTGTCCTTCTCCGCATAGATTTTATATTTTGTATTTTCCAACCAAACAATACTTTCTTTCATGTTTCAACCATGTGTTCACAACTAATGTTTGCAAAGGTATTCTATTATGTAGTGGTCATCAGAAAATGCAATTACTCTACCTTTGCTGTAAATTGGAAACTAATCACCCTCTAAGAGTCTTCAAAATACTCGTTTCATGGACATTTTGTGCAACACATAGAAAGAAAGAAAATGTATAGGCAAGGCAAGATTCTTCTGAAGGATAAATATATAAGCATGTGATTTAGACTTTTTTAACTTCCTTCTGTAGTGTAGTTTGTTAAGAAATGCAGTGATTATTCTGCCAGCTCAACAAAATCATAAACAGATTGTCAAATCTGATTATTCCTCTCCTGAAATACAAAAGTATTTAAGAAGTTAGTGGCATAGGCCTATTTAAAATTTGCTACAGAAAATGGTCAGAGACATATCCTATTAGTTTTCTCATTATAGATCAGGTGTGTCAGACTCGATTTCAATGTTTGATCTCTGGGGAGTGGGGTGGGCGTGGCCAGAGTGGGCGTGGTTAGCTCAATGTCACTCGTGTCGGGGGCACTTGTGGTGGTCCGAGCACTCTGCCAGTGAAAATAGGCTCCTGAGCTCCATTTTCACTGGCAGCAGCACTATGGACCAGTCCTTCCAGGACAGCCCCGCTCGCCAGATCTAAGTATCCCACGGGGCCGGATCCAGCCCCCAGGCCTTGAATTTGACACCCCTGTTATAAATTGTATGGTTTTTAAAAAAACATTTATCAATGTAAAACTGTCAGTCACATGCCAAAGGTACAATATTTCAGTCATGCAAAGCATTTATAATAGGAAAGATAGCAGTAAACTTTCTAGATCACTGTGATATAGAATATGTTAAATATAATATCCATATCTGAATATAATCTCACAAATCACTTGTAAAGATCAGAGAAGCTACTATTAACAGACCATTAAGATGCATTCTATTGATATTTTTCAACTGAATTGGATATATAGAGAATTTCCCTTGAGAATTTTCCGAGATACTTAGTTGAATTCATTGCAAGGCTTTTTTTCCTCTCTGTCCAATATAATTTTCACTGCAGCAGTATACATATTGGACATGTATCTATAACATCTTTAATTCAGATCCAACTCGTGGTGGTTCCCTAGAAAAAGCCTGAATTTTATATCATTATAATTCAAATGTCAAATGCTATAGATAGGTTCCTTAGTATTCTGTATTTATTGTGTACTGAAGGTCTACTGTTCTAGATACAGCCTATTTTTAAATGCTGTCTTTTCCTATGCTATAATTATGGACTAGAGATATCATAATTCCTCCCTCTTCCCTATTCCATTCCAATTTTTATAATATTTTGCCGGATTAAGAAATCTCAAAAGCATGCAGTTTTAGGACCTTTGAATTAGCATAATTTAACATGGATTTTGTGATAGACACAGGACTCGTATTCATGAATTATTGAAAGGGGCTTCTTCAGTCTGTATAATATTACTATAGAGTATAATACTGTATTAAGACCTAGGTCTTTACGGCTAAACTCTGAAATTATAGCACTTTTCCTAAACTAAAAAAATGTTCAAGAAAATATTTGTCATAAATCGTGCTGTACGACAACTAGGTTTTAAAAGCTGTCAGACTGTCTGTTTAATTCTGATGTTTTTTCACTGGCATGAATGTATTTCTACTGTACCCTCATCAGTCCTAAAGACTTGCTTGATTCCACATGAGGCTATGCATTTTGGAATTGCTCCCAATGTTTAACAAAGTGTAGCAGGCCTTGTTATCTTGTGTGTCAGGCTTCGCTTCAGAGTGTGGCTGTAAGTCTCAGCTCTCCAGATGCATAATCACGTATTCAAAAATAAGCTTACTTGGCAGAAGACTTTCAGACACAATACGGCTCAATTAACACCCACCCCTCCAAGAATAGCTTTGTGGGTTAAACAAACCTAGAATGGCTTTAAATATCTGCGAAAGGCCCTGTAACAGGGGAAAAGAAAGGGAGTGTCCTCTGTAGACTTGTTTCATAGTTTATTTCAGTGAAAAACTCCATGAAACTCAACTCCTATGAAACATCTTCCTTTCTTGCCACAAACTCCAAATGATGTTTTAGCATTTGTTTGTTATTCCTTTTTTTTTCTTTTGCAGTATTGTTTGGTGGTCCTAATTTATTCAGATATACAGTATTTTCATTCCTTCTGATTATTAGAGATATATTTCAATTATCAAAACCAGTAGGGCTTCGATACTTCAGATGAAGTATCCCCTTGAAAGAAACCCTGGTCATCTTCATTTTGACCCAACAAATCACTTCTGCTTGAGCAACCATGCCATAAATTAAGTGGCTTCTGGTTGCAGTTATATGCATCTAATCGCAGTAAGCGATTCACGTATACATTTTCAGATGTCCCTTTCAGAGTTATAATTTGATTTGAATTGTGCACAAAGATATAATTTATAGCAAGATTTATTTACGCTCTCTTTTTTAGAAGCTCAAAGGAATGCCAAAGAAAGAACATAGGTGTTCCTGCAAATGTTAATATATGCTGTTTTTCAAATGCATGATTTTCCTCCCATTCCCAGTTACATTGAAATTTCAGTAACAGAGTTCTAGTTCAATATCTGTTTTGTAGCATGGGGACTGTGTAGTTCTTTCTTCTTGATCTTCAGTTTGGAAGGCCTTCCATGGCCACCTAAATAGGAACTATTATCTGTAGATGTTTTGGCATGTACAGTATGCTGGTATGTTGATGTATGTTTTACCCAACAGCCTGGTTAAGAAAGTCTTCTTGTTATTGATATTTCTTGGTGCAGTGATCCTGTTTAATGATCTTTGATTAATTCTAATGTGATATACCTGTGATTTTATTTATTTATTTATTTATTTATTGTTTGGACTGACTGTTTTGCTATTTGTTCTGGCAATTCTGTGATTTTATTTGATCTGATCTGAAAGACTACACTGATGGTGCTTTTTTGGTTCAGTGGGATAATCAGAATGTAATAACCTACCTATACTTTGATAAGAGAGGATCTTGCTATTGTTCTGACCTAAGCTTCTTGATTACACCAAGGCAAACAAACAGTGTTTTAAAAACCTCTGTTTTATTTACGACGGCTGGAAATTAGATTGATTTCCAGCCTGGGCAAAGTTATCTCAACTAGTCCTATGGAACTCTGCCAAAGTCTTTCAAGATAAGTCCGTGGGGCAATGGTAAACGAAGTTCAAAACTAAGCAAGAAAATTCAAAATCAGAAGTCAGAGTAATACGTGGAGCTGCGAGATGATTTCAAAGAGTTCCGAATGAGTTGCTTCTTGCAACTCATACATCCAGTAGTTCTTCTTTTAAGAACTAAGTAGTTCTCCCAGCTCTTCTGGGAGGGTCTAACCCCTCCCAGCCTTACTCACGAGTAGCCCTTTTCCTTTGTAACTGCTCTTGTCTTCTAGCAGCTCTGCGCATCCGTGCATTAGGGACTGGACACCCTGTCCCTCTGCATCGCTGCTGTCAGATCCCGCAGGCTCCAGCACACCACTCCCAGATGGCCCTAGCCCCATCTCTGCCTCTGATGCAGAGACCCCGCCCGAGCCTTCCCTAGACTCCAGAGCTGACCCATAGTCCTCTCCGCTGTCCAACTCCTCTGCCAGCTTCACAGGCTGCCGGTGAACCACAATAGCTATCTGGCCATACCCCACATCATCCTGTTCAACAATTTAGACCATTACTATGGAATAACAAATACATCACTCCAAAATGCTTTTCTCCTAAGTAGACCACCAAGTGTTTTTATAATTAATCACATTGCTTTATAATACTTAAGGATTGTCACGAAAGTGTTAAAAGAAAACCTTAAATGTACTGTTGCCTCAAAGGAGTGAAAACTATAGGTAGATGCTACTAGATAAAGTTAAGCGAAAGGGGAAAATAATATATATTTAGTGAATTCCAGTAAGCATGGCCCAAAGTCAGGGATCATAAAAACATCTTTAAGCAACTTAACAGTTTAAAAAAAGGAAGTAGGAGCCACTCATGGTTGAAGACGTAAACCTTTCAGAAACAACATAAAAAGTCAACAAAAATCTCTAATAGTTTTAACGTTAGTGTATTATGAGAGATTGAAATATAAAGAGGTGGTGTTTTTTTTGAAAGACCACTGATAGATTGCACAGAATCACAGCTTAGTTCAAGGCAATATTGAATAGTGTCACATCTCTGGTGAGAATAAACTAAGAAAAAAAGGCAAAAAAGCTGCTTAGATTCACATAAAAATAAGATGGGCAGCGATATAAATAAAATAAAGAATAAAAACTGAACAAATGCAAGTATTCATTCTTAAACAAGATGAAAAGAATTTAGGGTTGTGAAAAGCTTGAATGAGGGCAAAATACAAAACTGGCATATTTGCCTATTTTAATAATAAGAAATAATGATTTAGCCTTCACATGCTTTTTTTTTTCCCCAGGGCCACACAATAGACATCCTTTAAAAAAGGATCTCTTCTTGTCAGGATTGTATTGATCTTTATTATATCACCATATATATTTTTCATTGTGCATTCCTTTGTGGTATGACAAGAATTCACCAAGAATTAATCTGCACATGTGCCGATATCCTTACTCTCCAATACTTATCCCAAAGTTTGTTTCTCTTTTTCAACCTTCGAATAGGAAAAAAATATATTACTGGTCGTATTTTAAGAAAGGTAGCAGAAATTAACTCTCTTCTGCCGTAGCCAAAATGTCCTCTGCATTAATATTCTGAAAGCCCTCCTCTTTGAGACGCCTGTGTACTTAGGACCAGCATTCCTTAGGATCCCACATGCCCTCAGGAGAGAAAGACTCAGACCTAACAAAGGGCCATTCAGTCTGTTGTGATTTATTACTCAGTTTATTGTGATTTGCTAAGTTACTTAGAACTGTGACAAAATATCAAACACCTGTGGGAAATATAAAAAAAGGTAATATATCCATGTTAAATTTAGAATGCAGTCCAGGGGTGAAATGTTCTAACCACCTCACACAAGGCGGTAGGGTCAACTGTGCAAAGCCGCACCCACCCATGCCGACGTCATGACGTCCCTTTGTGGGGATGATTTTCAGGCTCTGCGCATGTGCAGAGGGCTTTGTGCATGTGTGGACAACAGTACGAGCAAAACGAGCATGCGCATGGCGCACACACATTTCCGAGTCGGTAGGAAAGGTAAGTGAATTTCACTCCTGATGCAGTCCAAATGTGATATACATGAACTCTTCAAATTCATGGCCTCAAAATTACAGGAATGTTAGATATTATCATGCCTGTAGTAGATGTTTCTAATCTAAAAGAATAGGAATGTGCCAGAAAACGGAGCTGACTGATTGTTACACTTTGGAAAGCACCCTCTGCATTACTCCCCTGCTACGTAGTTAAGTAACCTTGGAAGTTTCATGATAAGCCACTCAAAATGTACTATGATTATCATTATGTGTTGTACCTCTTGACGAATGTATCTTGTCTTTTTATGTACACTGAGAGCATATGCACCAAGACAAATTCCTTGTGTGTCCAATCA
>JANHFT010004355.1:176495-188867 GCA_032467955.1 Pseudoxenodon macrops | reverse complement strand
AGTGTACAGGTCCTCAATGGAAGGCAGGTTGGCAGTAATTATTTTTTCTGCAGTTCTGATTATCCTCTGAAGTCTCTTGTCTGTCTTGTTGGGTTGCAGAACCAAACCAGAAGCTGGGCAATAGGCATGTATTTATTACCGTTGCACTGTCCTGGGATCAGGTGATCACCTCTTGTGACCTTCTGACAACTGGAGACATGGTGGCTGAGTGGGTTAATGATGCTGGCTCTGGAGGTTTGAACCTTGGCACTGTGTGGCAGGGTGGGCTCCTGACATTTCAACTTCTATCCATCTAATACTTTGAAAGCATGTTCCATGCAAGTACCGTGTTTTCCCCAAAATATGACCAGTTTCGTTTTGTCATCTTACCAAGCGCTCGTAGCATAAGGCAGTGTCTGCTAAAAGCCACTCCTTGGTTTGATCAAGCCCTTCGCTTAACTTGTGATGATGTAAGACAAGCTAATGCTTATTATAGGATCGTAACCATAATCATTAAAAAAATTCATCATAATCATAAAAAAAAAACTTTCACAACACCTGTTCTATACCTTCTGGCTTGCTGAAAACAAGATTGAACTGCTCACAAAATGTTCACTTTCCCACTGATTGTGTTTCCCTTGGAGAGCCTGTTGGACGAGTTTGGGTGGGGATGTTTGAGAAAACGTGATTGCACAATTATGCAATTTTGGTTACTCGCTTTAGCCTGGATTCTTATCCCTCAAAACAGGTGTATAATCTAAATTCAGCCTGAAACCTTTTTCTTGTTTCTGTGCCTGAAACAAAACTATGCTGGATTAAAAATAGGTATTTGTGTGTGTTTGTGTGTGTGTGTGTGTAATCTCTGTGGAAAACACTAAACCAAAGAATAACCTTGCATTTAATAACCTTGATGTCGGTACTATAATTGATGTCTTTGTACATTGGCTGGGTTAAGCTCAAACGAAAACCCATTTGGCTTAGCATAATGTACGAGCTAACCAACCTTGTCATTTTTAACCTTAGTTTATGGCTAGGTGTTATGCAGAAGCAGAAGCGGTGTGGCTTAGTATGATGTGTGAATGCGGGTTGTTTTCTATTTAAACCATTTGATAAAAATCAAACATTCCGAATCTACCAACCAGATAATTGTTTCAGCATTGAGAAAATCCTTTTCAGGGAAGCTGACTGACATCAGCGTCCACCGTTCCCATGACTAGCAAGTGGTGCTGAGCAACACCAGAGAGAAGAAAAGTAGACTGGATCATCGGGCCTTGATATTTTCACTTAAGCTGCCCTTCAAACTTCTATTTTTCCTTCTGATATTAAATCATCATTTCAATATCTTGAATGAAATCGATGCACGCTAGGTAGAAGACTTTGCTTTCAGAGCAGGAAAATATCAGTTCTTATAAATAATTAGCAAAGTTGCATATTCAAACACTAATGAGAATCCAATACTGGAATCAGGTATTCTCCAGTTCAGCAATTTGCAAGAAAGGCTTGGGCATTGCCAGCACATGCTTGCTTGTTTACCACAAATTCACAGGTATGTTTTCCTTTCCCCTAAGTTGTAATGAGTAAATTTCACTGGAAAGAGAAACGCCATACAGTATTATCACAGTCACAGTTTTATTTACTTAGATGTAATTGTTAGCCCTTTGAGGTAATCCAGACAAGAAATACAACAATAAATAGCAGCTTCATTTTTTAAAGTAGTTTTTTATAGTGTAGTTATATTAACAGAATCTTGTAAGTCTGAAATTAGAGTTAGGAAACTCTAATGTCTGAGGTATTCATCTTCGTTTATTAGTTGACATTGACAGACATGTCTGAAGACATTTCCATGGTCATGTGTCCAACATAACTGTATCCCAAGGGGTACGGAACACTTTTGCCTTCCCACCAAAGTGGTACCTGTTTATCTACTTGCATTTGCATACTTTCAAACTGCTAGATGGGCAGGAGGTGGAGCAAGTAATGGGAGCTCACCCGGTCTTATGGCACTAGGGTCTCAAACCCCAGCTGTCAGCTTTCCAGCTAACAACTAACCATTGAACTATCTCGCCTGTTATCAGTTATAATGTATCTCTTAAAAGAACACCACATAGTATAACTATACTTGGGGGAGTACCTCACTAGATACTAAATAGCAAACCCCAGATGCCCCCTTGCTCTTTGCTTCTCTACCTGCCCATCTTTTATTCCCATATCGCCATAATTCTCATTGTTTTCTTTTTCATTGTTGATTCTATTGTTCCATTATTTTGCTACTGTTACATTTTTTATTTCTCCACTTTTATTGTTGTAAGTCGCCTAGAATAGCCGTGAGATAAGCGGCAAATACATTTAACAAATAGTAAGTAAGTAAGTAAGTAACATTTTCCAATGTTAATTTAGGCCGGTGAATTCAGGGCTGCATAACCCTCATCATGCATCTCCAGCTTGACATTAGAAATAGATGAGACTACCCTTACAGAAGAGAACAGCACAAACCACTGTTTTCTGAAAATATAGCGGGCAGAATGTTTTGCCTCTGAAACATCTTGAGCTTGAAGTGTTCTCTTTTGAGAGAAAAATGCTTTATTTCGATTTTGAGTCAGCTGTTCTGACCTGACCAAGAAATGTTCTAACGCTTTTCTGATCTGAATGGAGGTCTCGCAAATATGAAAATATTTAACCTTTCAGGTACCAAAAGAAAAGAAAGAAAAGAAAGCTGAAATGTAGGATTAAAAAAAGCACGTATGTATGTTCGTGTGGGGATGCATATAAATAGGATGGAATGGTTAGAAAAGTGCTTCCAAAAAGGTCACAGCAACCGTTTTGTGTTCAAAAAACATTTTGCACAACTCTTCGGATAAGTGTTCAAATAAAGCTCATTGAGACACCTAGACACCGTTCTTATTAACTGCTCCCCAGTCCTTTTTAATTAGTAATGTTGAAGATTGAACTTTTGCACTAAGGGAATTTTATTCTTAATCTATCATCTCTCCTTCCCCCATTTTGTTTCACTTGGTTGCAACTCCAGATATTTTAGCATGATTAAGTTGCTGCTTACGTCAATCTTAAAGTACACTATACACTTTATTACTTTTCCACAGATATTCCATTATACCACACCCTCCTCCTAATAGCTGCTATTTAACATAAAGTAATTGGCTAGGAATACCACATAATTCACTTCATTACTGAGTGTGGTTCCTAGTAATTGATACTCTAAAAACAATGTACTTTATAGGTCAACCATGAATTTTATTTAATATAATTTTATTAATCTTAAATATGTACAAGATGAAGCTCTTAGTTTGAATTAATGCAGTTTGAAATTGAAATCTCTGGGAGATGTTTCATTTTTCTTGCTTAACTGCTAAAGTATGTGGTAGTGGCAGATTTTTGTAGTAGCATTTTCTTTAAAAGCCTATGCCAAGTTAGCCCTGGGGAATATTTTATGTATTCTTCTATAGGCACAACATTTTTGGGTTAATCTTTTTTTAATGAACCCCAAAACATGAAAAGGGGAAAGTTAAAGTTCTAGCTCTACCTGTTATTGTAGGGATTATTATAGGAGAAGGACTGGCAGAGTTGGGTGTGTGTGAAAAGTGGGTTCAGCCTAGAATCACTACATAACCATAAACAAAGTCAGTTCAACTTTCTTGACTATCATTGATCCTTATCTAACTCCAACCGAGTGCTGACCATTAGATGAGAAGATTCTTACGCATAGGCTTTAAGCAATAACTCAGTTAAAGGCTCAGTTAAATTGAGTGGACCTGGTCCCTGGTGCTTGGCAGTTGTAGCCAGTAACAACATTTCAGTTGTACAAACTTGATTTTATTTGTAAAGACTTCACTTGGTTTTGCCTGCCTGCTGTGGTGGCACAGTGGTTAGAGTGCAGTGTTGGAGGCTGACTCTGCCCACAGCCAGGAGTTTGATCCTGAACGGGTCAAGGTTGACTCAGCCTTCCATCTTTCCGAGGTGGGTATAATGAGGACTCCGATTGTTGGGGGCAATAGGTTGACTTTAAACAATCCAGAGAGTGCTGTTAAACACTATGCATTGGTATACAGGTAATCATTGTCTTACAACGGTATTTGTGGTGACCAAGAATGCCCAATCCAATGTAATTCTAGTTTGAGCCAATCCAGTAAAATCAGTGGTACTTAAGTTACATGCAAGAAACATGTCACATATGCTGACTCTGTAAACCATCCAGAGAGTGCTGTAAAGCACTATGAAATGGTACAGAGGTGATCCTTAATTTACAACAGTTCATTTAGTGAGTATTCAAAGTTACAACAGCACTGAAGTGACTTATGACTGTTTTTCACAGTTAAGAAAAAACACCTTTGTAGCATCCCCATGATCATGTGACCAAAATTCAAATGCTTGGCAACTGGTTCATATTTATGACTGTTGCTGTGTCCCAAGGTCATGTGATCCTCTTTTGAGTCCTTCTGACAAGCAAAGTCAATGGGGAAGCCAGACTCACTTAACAACCGGGTTACTAACTTATCAACCACAGTGATTCACTTAACGACTGAGCCCAGGAAGGTCGTAAAATGGGGCAAAACTGTAGCAGTGCTTTAAACCATTCAGAGAGTGCTATAAAGCACTTTATATAAGTCTAAGTGCTGTTGCTAAGTGCTATTTGCACAATGGAGACATTTAATACTTAGATTCCATTTTGCCCCAGGCATTAATGCTTTCTAAAGCTACACAGGATTGGGTTGGCAGGAAATATCAATGATGTCAAAAATGGAAGGTGCAATTGGGCAGCTGAACCCCTCCCTCTTTTTATGTGCATGCCAAAAATGGGGTGGAGTTTCAATTACCTAACTGTGTGAACTATTTTGAAATCACTGGCCCTTGTGTGGACGTTCCTAAGTCTGGGTCTTGATTGTTAGGTTGCTTGCATTAATTCACACATCGTAACCACTAACTAAACTCGGCTGTAGTCTTGCTAGAAAAACTGCCCGGATATGTTCATAAATCTTTATGAGGAATTCAGAGAAATTGGAAGAGGCTTAGAGATCAGCAATGAAGATGATTGGGAAACTAGGAACTAAGAAGCCTTGCGGACAGGTGAACCATCCAAAGGTTCTGTCCTACCTTTTATGCCTGCAAATCCTCCCTGCTGGCACCGGGACAAAATCCCTAATTTTTGAGACGGAGAAAAAGAAAAGCTCACCTGGAATTAAGCTGAGATGAAATCTAGTTTAGCACTCAGAGAACACAATTTCTTCTCGGTTTAACTCCAGTTTCCTTTGCTCCTTATCAAAAATGAGAGATTTTGTCCTGGTGCCGGTGGGGAGGATTGGCAGGCATAAAAGGTGAGGCTGAACCTTTGGAACATGAAATTGAACACTCTGAGCCTACCTTGCTAGGCTCAAGCATTCAACTGAAACACAGCACTTCTCCAGAGAAACCACATGGCTGCTATTTCAGTCCCAGCCCATATTTTCAAGGAGGCCAGTCAGTTTAAATAATAGACCAGACATCTCCTGTGAACACTGAGGCATCAAGGTGAATTAGTGTGTGTACATTCACCATCATCCATTTAAGTACAAATCTCCATATTGATACACAGAGGTATCGCGACACATATGCTTTACTAGCACCGTGGTGCTTTCTTGTGGATTGACACAATTTGTCATATCAATCAGTTATTTGTACTTTTCCCCTAGTAGTTTTATCTCTGTCTTTTCCGCCATGTCTGCCCAACTGTTTTCAGATAGACTATAGGGACTTAGGAACATTTCTCATCCAGAACCTTTACAATACTTGACTGAATCCCATCGTTTCATGTGAAGATTGCAGTATCTTTTTGGAACACTTGACTTTTGAATAATTCCAAATATTCAAGAGGAGGAAATCCTTGGGTGAAGCTTGATTCCCAGTAATTTTACCTGAAGACTTTCCTTGGCAACCTTATGGAAGTGGTTTGCTATTGCGTTTGTTGAGTTTTGTTTGTTTCTTTATTTGATTTCCTAACCTTGTCTATAACTTTGGGAAGTTAACGTAGCTTCTGAGGTCGGTCATGATTAGCTTGGTGCTGTGATTTGCTGAGGCCGCCACATGTTATATAATGTATTGAACAGAATGACAACATTGGAAGGGACCTTGTAGGTCTTCTAATCCAACCGCCTGCTCAAACAGGAGACCCTATAGCATTTCAAACAAATGAATGTCCAATCTGTTCTTAAAAACCTCCAGTGATGGAGGTTTTTGACCTCCGCCACTTGTATCAAAGGATGTATCCCACCATAGATTCAACCACCATGGGCTTATCAATTACCCATTAGTCACTGAAGAAAAAACTCACTGTCAAATTTGCCACAGTTCTACCCCACTTTGTCAGCTGCAGGACAACCTCATGGGTGGTTCACTAAAAGGCAGACACAATGCACTTGGCCCCTTGAGACAATTGCTTTCTCCTCCCACCGCCAGATGACATTTCACAGATGGGACGAAGGCAACATGAGCATTTAGGAAAAATCTGTCTCCAACAAGCACAAAGGATTTGCTCATGTATTGTTTGAAGGTGGTGATTAACTTTTGCTGCTCCCTGCATTTTGCATTGCCATTACCATGACTGCCTTATAATTTTCTCAGCTCTGGAGCGCGCATAGCTCATGTTTTTTTTGTGTGGTGGAGAGATACGAGGGGATTGTTAGTGATTAAAATAATGTCTCTTTGGATTATTCTGCTACTGTTAGTCAGTCAACATGACCTGGCGAAGCCTACAGCGCTGGATGCTTAGCCCCGCCTGTGCCTAATGACCTCCTCCATCTGGACAATTCGTTTTTGCAAAGCCACAGGATTTCTCAGCAGAACTGGAGAATATAAAATATTGTTACCTTGGCTTGGTAAGCAGTTGGGCTTTAAACAGAGGTGGGATTCACTTACTTTCCCTACCGGTTCGCAAATGTGAATGCATGTGCCTCGTCTGCGCATGTGCACAGCCTTCTCCGCATGCACAGTGCTCACGCATGACATCGGGGCACGTGGCTGGAGCCTCATGGATTCACTGCTACCACCACCACTGGCTTTAAAGTTCCGAAGACACAGCACTGCTACTAAGAAGTCCAGGAGATTAGTAAATTGTGCATTTTCATCAATCGACTTGCTGATTTAGCAGCTTTAACATATGCCTATGTTTTGTGCATTCATGCCCCAGGGTGAATAATTTTGCACTTGTGGGTTGTTGTTTTTTAACGTGCCAGGCTAACTGCACTGATACCATTATCCCTGTTTGTCCGAGAATTATGATGGCGTTTTCACTGCATTGCTAAAACATCAGTCAGAAGCAACATTTTCAGTGTGACAACTTGAAGTCTGTAAATCATGGCTTAGGGGCCCTACAGCAGGGATGTTTAAGACATGTGGGTTTCAACACTCAGAACTCAAAATAGCCAGCCATGCTGCTGGTAGAATTCTGATAGTTGACATCCATAACTCTAAAATTTGGGAAACCCTGCCCTACAGACAGAGGTGGGTTCCTACCGGTTCGGATCGGTTCTATTGAGTAGGTAGTAAGCTGCTGATGACGTCACGGAGACGGTTCTAGTCCGTGGATGCTGCTATCTTTTTTTTTTATTGTTTTTTTGGGGAATTAAAAAACAAATTCTGTTTTTTTTCCTTCTGCGCATGCGCAGAAGCAAAGTTTCCAGCACTGCGCATGCATTGCCATCTTGTTTTCAGCCTCTTTTTTTTGGATTTTTCTGGATTTTTTTCTACTGTGCCACGAGGCCCGCCTACGTG
The DNA here is from genome assembly GCA_032467955.1 of Pseudoxenodon macrops. Classification (NCBI taxonomy): domain Eukaryota; kingdom Metazoa; phylum Chordata; class Lepidosauria; order Squamata; family Pseudoxenodontidae; genus Pseudoxenodon; species Pseudoxenodon macrops. Next base: position 181,130 of record JANHFT010004355.1, on the reverse strand, counting down.
GCACTGGAGGCAGCGAACCGGCGGCGAGGTAAGTTAGAACCCACCCCTGCCTACAGATACTCCTCAGCTAAAGTTCCAGAAGGGCTGGCCTGTGTATTCCTGGCGAATAGAAATCCAATCCCAAATAGTGCTTTGCAATTTTTATGGAAAGGTTTATTTACACACAGTACTTGCAGACAGGGAGGGGATAAGCAAACTTACTTCCTAGTTAGATCCTTCCTATTAGGTAGAGAATAAAGAAGCCATCTTGCAAACAAAGTATAGGCTGGAGGAGAGAAGAAACGCAGAGGAAACTCTCACTCTCTCTACCCCACAGCACCTTGCAGTCAGAAAAATTGTGAGATGCTAAGACTGAAGTCCCTCTTCCAATTTAGCCATTGACTAATGTAGAAGAATGTAGGGAGTTTAAATTCAGCAACTTCTGAAGATTCATCAGTTCTGCATTGGCTGCTGTGGAGTAGCCTTCTGGAAAGATCTGAACATCGCACTCCTTCAGGCTTCTGGGAATGAAATCAAAGCAGGAGTGGGTTCTAAATTTACCTTGCTGGCGGTTCGCTGCCTCCCGCGCTGCGTGAAAAAAAGCACCAATTTTTAAAAAAGATGTTGAAAATAAGATGGTGACGCATGCGCAGTGCCGGAAATTCGGCTTCTGCGCCTGCATAGTAGAAAAAAAATCTGATTTTTTTTCCAAAAACAAAATTCCCAAAAAAAGATGTTGGCGCCCATGGAGCAACTGAAATGGCTCCGTGATGTTACCAGTGGCCTACTACCTACTTGGTAGAACCGGTCCGAACCAGTAGGAACCCACCTCTGAATCAAAGCATATTGAGCTGGATGAATCAATGAAGGATTATTTTAAATGTAGTTTTGTAGGTGGGAATGCGAGCCATCGCCCAGCTCAACTCCACAGCGCATGCACGCGTGCCTCCTGCCGGCCAGCTGATTTTCGGGATGCGCAGGGGGTGGGGCACATGTGGGAGATGCATGCACATGTGCAGGGGTCATGTGTGCATGTGCAGGGTTGTGCATTCATGCATGGTAGGTGAGGGAGCATGGGAGGGGTGTGGTACACCCCACCATGTGGCCCAGTTTTGGGCCCAGGAGGCTGTAGGGAGGCCTACTAATCCCAAAACAAGGCGTGGGGATGTGTGTGCGGCGCTCCCCCCCCAGTCCATTTTTGGGCCCAGGAGGCTGCAGGGAGCCTACTAGGCCCAAAACAGGGAGCTTGGCAGTGTCGTGCATGCATATGCAGGGGGTAGCATTGTATGCCGACATGCGCGGTACACGAAGAGAAAAAGCTATCACTGATAAAGAGGGGTATATAGAGTATAACCCTCTAATTTAAATTACACAATGCAAAATTCTACTTCAACAAATGTGTTTGCTGACAAGATTTTCCACAAGTAATTTGATGATGGAATATCACAATTAGCTGCAGATTTGTAATCAATGTATTCTTCGTTGCAAATCTGAATTTGCTTAGAGCAATCTGGAAAAGACCAAAATAAAAACTGTGGTAATAATAATGTGATTATGTAGCATTACTAATTTATTTTATATCCCACCTTTATTGTTATTGTAAGTAACTCAAGGCGTCAAACATAACCAACACTCCCTCCTCCTGTTTTCCCCACAAGAACAACCCTGTGAGGTGGGTTGGACTGAGAGAGAGTAATCAACTGGCCTGAAGCCACCCAGCTGGCTTTCGTGTCTAAGGCAGAACTAGAACTCCCAGTCTCTTGCTTTGTAGCCTGGTGCCTTTACCACTATGCCAAATTGGCTCTTGCTCATCCCTGTTTTATTCAGATAGCTCCCTTTTCCTGCCAATTCAGTTCCCGCACAATCAGTCCAAACAAATGGCCAATAAGCATTGTAAGGCAAATCCTTCACTTTCTTTCATGTAAGAGGAAGATGAGGCAACTTTCAGGTCTTTTTCCAGTTTTCCCAGGTTAAGCTCACCTTTTGTTGATTGCAGAGACATTTAACAAAATTAACAGACTTTCCCCACAATCATCTCTGTGCTCTTCTACAAATGTGCATTGTCTACTTGATTCATTGCCAGTATGGGCCACCCACCATACTGAGGGCAGGAATAGATGATGCAATCTTCCATTGATTTCTAGCCCATCATAAATGTAGCCCTGCCTATTTTTTTGAAGCTCCACTTCAAAACTGCTTTATTTCCATCCAATTTAATAACACCTCAGTTCTGAGAAGTGAGAGCAGTGTTTCTCAACCTCATCACCTTTTGAGAGGTGTGGACTTCAATTCCTAGAAGTCTCTAAAGGCAGATTGGAAATTCTGAGAGTTGAAGTCCACACCTGTTAAAGCTGATGAGGTTGAGAAATACTCAGCTGGGTCACCTGGCACATCTTTTCCACACCTGTTTTGTCCTATGTCCTCTTCTGGTCCACAGCTACCTCTTTACAATTACCTAGCAATTGATCCAAGAGTGGCCCAATAAGCCAATTAGTTTTCCTCATCCCATGTTTTCCCAACCTTCTCGAAGCTCACGCTCTAATCAATCACCCTTTTGATTTCTGCCCAGCCCAGGATGAAATATGTTCTGTATGCCCATCCCTTTACTTGCCCAATGCCATAGCATAGCTTTAATTATTACAGCCAGGGGTAGGTTCTAACTTACTTCGCTGCCAGTTCACTTCCTCCCGCACTGCGTGGGCACGCCTTGTGGGCGCGCATGCGCTTCACATGCACACGCATGCACAGTGCAATATTTTTAAAACAAAAAATCCCTCCCCAAAAAAAGGCCAAAAACAAGATGGTGACGCATATGCAGTGCTGGAAACTCAGCTTCTGCGCATATGCTGAAGAAAAAAACCGGGATTTTTTTTTACCTCCCCCCCAAAATAAAAAAGATGGCTGCATCCATGGACCACAACCGGTCCAGTGACGTCACCAGCGGCTTACTACCTATTCTACAGAACCGGTCTGAACCGGTAGGAACCCACCTCTGATTACAGCATCAAAACAATGAAGATACAATTAATGGAGGTGGGGGGAAAGGACTTTATGTTGGTGTATAAAGAGAGAAGCTAGGAAGGGAATAAGAAATATCCATATATGCAAATGTTTGAGAAAGCAAAGGCGGGGAGGATTAGTGACGAGAGAGCAGTTCCTGATAAGAAAAAGCAGGCCTTGTTTTTCAAGAAAAAGATGGGAAGGAAGGACAAGAAATGGAACTAACCAATCAGGGCCAGTGGTGGCCATTGACTGACCCCCATTGTCAAATCACTGTAATTCACCTGGGCTTTTTTGAAAGTGGCTTCAGGAACTGCCAGGATACGTTTAGGCTGCCACAGAGAATCGTTGTTAGTGACAGAACTGGCTTGATTGATCAGAACGTGTGGATCAGTCTCCCCTTAGGTAATGAATATTTGATCAGAATAATCCCCTTTTAAAAACCTTTTAAAATTAATTTATAATATAAAATACAAAAGTACAAAAATACAAAAGAAAATAGTAGGAAAGATAGGAAAGGGGAAGGGAAAAGTGTAGGAAAAAGAAAGAAAAGGCATTGACTTCTGACTCCCTTTGGTACAGTAGAATAAGATAATAACATCAAACCATGACTTTTGCATAATAGTATAAACTAGCCATTTCTATAACAACAAACAACACATCTAATAGGTAAAATCCAAAATCAAATTTCCCTTTTCCCCCCCACCCCAAGCACAAAGTCCAGAAGTGGTTTCCAAGTAGAAACAAAAGTAATCGTGTGGGGTTTTTTTCTTTAATCAAAGCAATCAGTTTAGCTATCTTTACAATGCTCTGCTAACTCCATCAACTTTTGCAGCCATTCATCCATTGTGGGAATCAAAAGTGTCCTTCCATAGATTGTATGGAATAATTCTTGATGAAACTGTTTAGAGCAGATTTCCCAATTAGTGGAAACCAGAAATGGTGCTGTCACTACCACTATCACCAAGAAATATCTGACTAGTATTGAAAGTTGCAGGATCTGTTTCTATTTTTTTAAATGTATATATCACAAGCTTCTCAGAGCTTTAAGGAATTTGATTCTGCATGTTTAAGAAACCCGTTTGTCATTCTAATATCAACCAAACTTGTGACTTCAAAGCCAGCCTAGTTCCTGAGAATGAAGAGCAGATTTTTAAGATGACAGTCTCAGTTGCTTTCAGCTAGTGTAACATTCATTCTGTAGTGTTTACTTCCAAAGAGACTTAATGATTAGATCAAATCGTTTTATAAATTGCCTTTTCTTCAAAGTACTTTGGAAAATGCAAAGTAAAACATTTAAAAAAAAAAAACAGGAAACCACTCTGTATGGTCTAATGTTTCTTCAGTTCTTGTAGCTATGTTTCTTCAGTTCTTGGGTGAGAATTGACATCCTGTAAGATTACGGGATTTTCTGTTTTCTCTAGAGATTTTCGAGGACATTAATTTTTTAGTAGGAGCTTCTTGTTTGAGATATAAACTGATTTCTCAATATAAATTTATACAAATAAGGTGCAGAATAGCACTTAGACTTATATACTGCTTTACAGTGCTTTATAGCCCTCTCTAAGAAATTTACAGTGTCAGCCTATTGCCCCCAACAATTTGGGTCCTCATTTTACCCACCTCGGAAGGATGGAAGGCTGAGTCAACCTTGAG
>JANHFT010004355.1:108524-118610 GCA_032467955.1 Pseudoxenodon macrops | reverse complement strand
TGCTGGGGCAGGGACTTGGACTTTCGTTTGGGTGTAGAAAACATGGAAGTTCTCAGATTCGGGTTTTCCCAGATGTGCCAATATGACATCTCTAATAAAATTGAACTTTGAGGAAACTCAAGTCTCGGAGTCTTCTTTCGTTGGGGGTGTTACTGGAACCCTGACACTGGCAATCATTGCAGCTCCTTCAAGAGAGATGACCCATGTGCACGTCTAGGCTGCCATACAACTGTTCAGGCCACTGCATTCTGCACCAGCTGAAGCATTGGGACAAGCATGCTTTCTCAGCCCCCGTTTGCTCAAAAACTACAAAGGTAGTTGTGGAGAAAAATAGGAGAAAGAAGAATCATGTATGTTGCCATGGGCCCCTGCCCAAAAACTAGTGCTGGGTCACTTTTTACAGTACTGCGATTGGCTTTTAAATGATTGCAAATATTGGGAGGACCATAGCAGAAAAGGACCCGGGGATGTGAGGCTATAAGTTTGCAGTCTATTGTGTCCTCCAACTACATTGGATTTTTAAAAAAAAGTCAAATTCTACAATTGCATGATAGTTATTTAATTCAGATTGCTGGACCACAAATCAGATAGCTCGAAGTACGAGCTTTAAAATTGTTATGAATTTTGCTGGGTGGCTTAAGGCAATCAATTATTTCTTCTCAGACTTAATCTCCTTCTCTATCTCATCTGCAATATAAGGGATAATTCTGACTTCCCTGTTGGGTGGTTGGAATATGACAATAAGGCAAAATACAGGGATGTTTTGAGTATTAGGACAACTGCGCCAATGTCACGTTTCATCAACTTCACATAGTTCCTAAGCATCTACCTCTACGCTCCCCAAAATAGTAAAATAAAATAATAAAGTGTTGTTAGAAAAAAGGAATGCGTAGAAAGAGGGGCAAGTGGTTACATTGTCCAATAGAAAAATTAAAGTAATTCACACAGCTCGTCTTCATTCCTTAAATCCCTAATCCCTTCAATCCCCAAAGTAGACATGGACTCAGGATGCACAAAAACATTGAAGAACTATTTATATTGTGGAAATTCTTACTCCCCTTTCCTGCATTTGTGTCGCAGTTGTTTTCAGGGCTCTTGTAATAAATTAATTATTGCCACCTTTAATTATTTGGAAAAAAAAATAAAGGCAGGATAAAATAAAACAAAACATTAAGATAACTGTTAATATTCTTTCCAAGCAGAAGTTGCCACCCCACTCCATTAAATTATGGATCCCATTCATTTTAGACTTCATTGTTTGGGTGAAGAAAGGACCAAAAACTTTCTCTTTATAGTTAAAATGTTGTTCATCCCTGCCTTGAAGAAGAGAGAAACCTCCATTTTCCAGTGCATCCCATATAGCTTTTGACCCATCTTGAATGTAATACTGATGATAAATCAGTTCTATTCTGAGGAGCGCAGCCTACACAAGATAAAGTCATCATTATCTGATTTCTCTCATCTAGGTAAGAGATAATTTATTGTACAAGAAATAAAAAACAAAGCACCATGGGGGATCATTTGCCAATAACTATGTTGAAGCTCCTTGGAAGCCTTACATTTCATAGGTCAGTGAACCTGAGAAATGAACATCATAATCTGTCATCTTTCTGTTTTAATCTTCTGCCTCACTTACTCCAGTCTTCCAAATCACTTTCAATGTACTGCAGTGGCATCTTTTATTTAATATCAAAATAATGACTCCTCAAGTTGCCAAGAACTCATTCAAACTTTTTGATTTGGAAGCTCCACCTTCCTAAATCTAGAAGATTTGAAAGAGATTGCGTTGTAATTACTTATGGATTAAAAATTAAAATAACCCTGCACATAATCAGAAGGTCATTGTCACACATTTGGAATAACCAATGTCAAGGAGACTGTTGTTACCGCCTTTTGAAAACAAGTTTCTCAGCACAACTTCAGTAACTTCTGCCTCCTGTTAAGCCTGGAGTTTGGCTTGTGATGATTTACTTTAGTTGCCCAGTTTAAAATCTGCATAATATCATTGCAACCTTCTTTATCTTCGTAAATAAAAAAATAAAAAAAAGGTGGAGAGAAGGAAGGTGGAAGAAGAAATGGGAAAAGGAAGGGAGAAAGAAAGGGATAAGGGAAGTAGAAAAGGGTTGGAATGTTGTTGGGGGGATAAAAATAAAATAAAACATGATTGAAAAAAACAAACAAACCCAAAAGGTGGTGAACCTTGAAAGATGGAAAAAATATTTTGTAAGATGGTTGGATTCAGATTGCTTCATACTTACTCAAGGGAAAAAAAGGATTTAAATTGTAACAAAATTCAAACACAATGCCTCTATGTACTGTTGAATGTTGACTCAACTGACAGAAAATAATTTGTCCTGGTTTGTTTTAAAATAAGAAATGCTTTTCTTCAGCTATAATGTAAGGTTCTGTTTTAGGATAGAATGAGCAAAGCAATATAAGTCCTGTTTGATGTCACTTTTGCCTCTAACCATTGGCATTATCCATGGCATTGTACCATACCATGTCTAAATTTTCCTGTGATTAAGAAACATACATAAATAGTATAATAATAATATTAATATTTTGTCATATTAGAATACCCATTCTTTTGTCTGTGATTTTTGAATTAAGAACCTGATTGCAGTGCTGGAAGAAGTATACTGACCATCAGAATACTGTCTTTCACTCTGTATAGATACTACGTGATTTACAACTGCAATTGAGCGCAAATTTTCTGTTGCTAAGTGAGAAAGTTAAGTGAATTTTGCCCCATTTTATGACCTTGTCACAGTAATGGTGAATCACTGCAGTTAGTAACATGGTTTTCTTCTGGTTTCTGGCAAAAACTGCCCTCTAATGAACAGTAGATTTGTTTAACAACCACAGCATTCACTTAAGAAAAAAAGGATCTGATTCTGAGAGTGATCCACTTTATGACCATGATGTCTTACAGCCATAATTGTGGAACTCCATTGCAGTCACAACTTGAGGACGATCTGTAATGCTGTTCTGAGCTCAAGTGAACATTTCGGTGTACTTGAGCTTAGAAATCTCATTACAAATACCTCATTAGAAATCAATATTATTATTATTGAAATTTAACTTTCAGGAAGTAATCTGTGTTTGAATACATTATTTCAATGTAATTGAGTTATACTATTTTTTAACACTGCTAATAATGATAGAAACAATATAAAAAACAGGAATGATAACTTCTTAGGCTTATTTCCCCCTCATTATTATAATGCCCCTTATCTACAGTTGACTGACTGCTTATATGGCTGGCGATGGATTTGAACTACGCGATCATCTCTGACATTAAGTGATTTTTACATTTTAAAAAGAAATGTAATGTTTGAGAAACCAAATCTTTAAAAACATAAGATGTTTTGAGGCCTTCTGACAAACAAATGTTTACCTGACAACATGCTTTTCCAGGTATCAAGCCACACCCTCAATATGCAACTTTGCAGTAAATCTCCTCATCATACACAGAAACAAACCATCCTAGCACAAATAAAATATAGAGATAGCTGGAACTTGCCCATGCTATGCACTGGCTTAGTAAAAGCAGATAAACCATGACATATTTACCTGTAAGGATTTGGAAGGAGAAGTCAAGTCAGCACTTCTATCTCATGAAAAATATTTCTAACTCCAAATGGAAGAACCATGTAAAAATTGCACCTTAATCCAATACGTTGGTAATCCATTGTCGGTCCACAAGAATCCTATTTAAGAAATCTCCCATTCAATTAAAAAGAGAGAGAGAGTGCTATACTGCTATAAAGCTGCCTCCCTTTTACGTGAATGTGTATTAATCATCAGTTCTTCTCAACATTGCTGGTTTTGCAGAACAAGCAATGATTGTTGGTTGTGCCAAGTCATGATTTTCTGCATAATCCTTAATAGGCTGAGTTTGCGCATCGTATTAAGCCATAAAGCACGTTAGGTAGGGACATGCTACATTCAGAGCAACCAAACATGTGGTTCCTTATTGCAGGTAGTCCTCAACTTACAACTTCAATTGAACCCAAAGCTTCTGTTGCTAAGCGAGACATTTGTTAAGTGAATTTTGCCCCATTTTTCTTGCCAGTTTTTAAATGAATCGATGCAGTTATTACATTAGTAACACACTTGTTAAGTGAATCTGGCTTCCCCATTGACTTTGTTTGTCAGAAGGCCGCAAAAGGGGATCACATGATCCCAGGTCACTGCAACTGTCATAAATACGAGTCAGTTGCCAAGCATTTGAATTTTCATCACGTGACCATGAGGATGCTACAATGGTCGCAAGTGTGAAAAACGGTCATTTTTCCCAGTAACTTCGGTCACTAAATGAACTGTTGCAAGTCGAGGACTACCTGTATAATGTGAAACAAACCCATCGTTCATTTCTTTGAAAAGAAACCTCCTCTAGAGAGAGAGAAAAAACAGTTAAGACTTTTGTGCGTTAGGCAATGTTTTATCCTTTGCTGATGAATGTACGACTGACCTCTGCTGAGGGGGACAAAGTATAAGAACAAAGCAAGCACTGGGTTCAATGCTTGTTTTTGTCAAGAGCTGCTTTTTGTGCACATTGGTTCTGAGGTAATCCGCGCCTGGGGATGAACAGTGAGTGGAAAACGAGGTCCTTATGCTGTTGCTGTCCCCCACACACACCTCACAAATCAACCAGTTTCTCCCTTCCCCACCAGCCCTCTGGGAAACCAGGAGAGGATTGAAGGGGAACTCCTTGGTCATGTCCCCCATAGCCTGGCTAAAGATAGAGAAGGAAACCACCACAACTTACTCAGCCAAGCTGAGGCATGTGCTAGAGGGCTTCTTGTCAACTCCAGGATTTAAGCAACTTTCTTAAAGTGCCAAAAGATGAGAAGTTTCCACAATGCAGTTAGAAAGAGGTAAAACAACTTTTTAGCCAAACAACTCAAGTTTCCAACCTTGCCCGAGACCAGTCCCTCATCTGTGACAACCAGCCAGTTCTCTAAAGACCCCCAAAAACATTTCCCCTCCTCCCCCAAGTCTGATAGGACTCCCTTTTCCTCTATTGATGGTCAAGGCTGAGGTGGACATATCAGGTTGGCTTGTTCTTTAAAGGGCCAACATCTCCCCGGTGTATTTTGGAATCATCTACTGTGTTCATTCAATTCCTCAATGGGTGACTTTGTTCCATCGCTAAACAGATGCTTCTGTTGACACCAAAGATCCAGGGGGGGAAAGTCATTTTATTACTCTGCTTCTTTGGAATAGCATCCCCCCTCCCTCCTGAAATTAGGCTGCCCCCTAAACCTAAGAAGCAAACAAGCCAGCATGCGTATCCTGATGTTAAAGCTCCATGAGACAATGTTTGGTCTTAACACGTTTCATTTTCAGAAGAAGGAAAACCAGAAAACAGGTACCGTATTTTATGCCTTCTTCATTCTCAGTGTGAAATCCTGTACTATTTCATATGTTTGCTCCAAAAAGGCAAATTTTAAAAGGAAAATAAAAAAGATAAACAGGCACATTTCAGCCTTTCAAACTTGAAAGTATGCTCCTCTGATGTTACACCCTTATTAGAAGAAATCAAAGCTTCCACACACCCAAATACGAAATACTTCTTGCTCCAGAAACTCAAACCTGTAGAAAGTGTCCAAAGAGTTGCACGGAAGACACATATCTATTCTCCTATTTGTATTCTCTTAACAGAAATAAAAAAGCAGCAGAGAAAATCCTTTGGCAGAGGATTTTCCATCCTTTACATGAAGGAGCAAGGAGACTAGCATCTCCTTGTACATCTTCCTTGAGAAATAAAATGATTAATTGAAAAGGCCTCATTTCTCCCTGCATGCCATGGGGAATAAAGAGAGAGCAATGAAGGTTCCCCCCACACCCTTCTTTTTAATGTTTGGGCTTGAAGTTGCTAGCTGATTGAGCACCTGGTGTAATCTTCAATCTCAGTGAAATTCCTTATGCATTAAAGATGAGAAAAGGGAGAAAGTAACCCCATTTTATTCTGAGGCCAACCAAAGGACAAGAAAATAATACATCTAAACTAGTCCACCAGTCCTCCAACCTTACTTACTTACTACCTTCTTTTTAAGTTTCTTAGGGTTCAATTGAAATTTCACAACCATTTTTTCTGAGTTTTTAACCGGACTTTGTAGGTTTTTCTTTTGAATATTTTCCAGTTTCTTCTTCTGGTTAAGGTGCCTGTTATCACTTTTCTACACAGACTTAATCATGTTTCAGGATGCCCTTTGCATTGTTGATGGATTAGATCCCATCAAGTCAACAGCAACTCTTAGCAACCATGTAGACAGATTTTTTCCCAGGGTGATCTGCACCCAACCTGATTTTTCAGGGCCTCCAACAATGCATCTATTGTTACTAAAGTTAAGTCCATCCACCTTGCTCCTCTTCTCATTCCTTCCACCTTTCCCAGGATTATAGACATCTCTCCAGAGAGATGAGTCTGCACATAATGTGGCCAAAAAAATGACAATTTGAAGCTGGTCACTTGTGTCTTGAGTGAGAACACTGGATTGATTTGTCCAATGCTCCATTGGTTTATCTTCCTGCCTGTCCACAGTATTCTCTTTTAAGTATGATTTTCATTAGAGTTTTTTTTAAACATAGATAAAAGATAAATATGGGAAAATATAGAAAAGGAACGTAAGAAAAAGAAGAAAAAGTGCAGTGGAAAAGAAATGAAATATTTAAAAAGTTTAACGCAGCAACTTCTGATCTTTCTTACAGCAGGCACAAACATACTTTCCTCCACTTCTTCCCCATCAAGGGCATAGTTCACTTATTCCAATATTCAACCCTTTTCAATAAGCAAATCCAGAAACCATAGCTGTCCATGGTATGCTTAGGAACCTTCCATTTCAAAAGCATCAATATACTCTTACAATTTCGCTTTTCAAAGTCCACTTGGCATTGTAAGACATTATTTAAAAAGCAGTTGGACTGCCATTATGGCAGTAACGCACCAGTTAATTTCCCATCGCTCTTCAAAAGTGGTTAGAGCAGCTTCTCCTTTTGTAGAAATAAAGGAAAATAACTCCCCTCCCTACACTTTGCTTGCACAAATTGTGTGGAGCATTTTGAGAACCTATGTGACCACATAGCCTTCTTTAATATCAATACAGGAGAAAGGCAGGGATGTATACTATCACCATTATTATTTCTCCTCTCCATGGATTCTGTTATGCAGAGAGCTATGGATAACCCTAGCTTTAAGCACCCCATGGGCAACAGCCCGTGTAACAGATTTATATTTTTCAGATGTTATCACACTGCTTGGTGAAACAAAGGGGTGCTTGCAAGAAATGACCAACAGTTTAGATAAGGAGGCCAAGATTGGCTTACGTATTAATTTTGAGAAGACCATGTTCATGCAAGTCAGAAGTGATTAGGATAATATGCCTATAACAATCCATGGTCAGAGAATAGAATAAGTCCAACAATGTACTTATCTTGGCAGCATTATGCCTATCAATGGAGGTACAGAGGACATTAACTATCAAATTGGAAAGGCAGTGGATGTGTTTCAATACATGCGCCCAATTTGATGCATGGCAGCCATACGTATTACTACATAGATAGACTCTTCAAGAGTGTTGTTATACCAATTGCAATATGTTTGTGAAACATAGAAGTAGACAACCAAGAATGATTAAACGGTTAAATGCTTTCTAATAATGCTGCTTGAGAAGACTCCTTCACATCTCGTCTCATATCAAGACCACCTCACTAATGAAGAGGTCCTAAAAGATCAGATTTAGAACACCTATCGAGAACTGGGAATGAACTTCGAATGTAGCTTGTTGGCCATATATGCTTAAAAATCGTCATCCAAAAATTACACTATGTTGGAAATTTCCTGGAGGAAAGAGGAAACAAGGCTAGCCTTGGAAAACTTGGTGCAAAACACTTAAGGAAGGTCTTAAGATCATTAATGTCCCTTTGGATGCTGAAGATGCTGTGAATGATTGAAATTGCTGGAAAATACTTGCTGCCCAATATGCCCTGCACAGAACTTGATGATGATTTGATCTCACATTTAAATCTTACAGTGTTAGCCCTCCACATATTTTCTTTCTCGAATAGATCACTATAATATCTAAGTAGAATAACTCCAACATTAATTTAAAAAAAAACAACAAGCAGAAGAGGCAAGTATTACAATTTGCAAAAAACTATTCTAGGTTTAAAAAAAATCTCAACAATCCAAAACGCGGTGGGACCCACCATAATGTTGAACTTTACAGGCTTGTAAAATCCATTACAACCAGGCTTGTTTAAAAGGAAGTGCAGTGCTACAGAGGTTTACATGTGGCTTGTGAACAAATTATAATTGCTGGTGTCACCTGCTACAATAAACTGTGGTCCACAAAGTAGGGTAGCTGTTGCACACAATGTGCTAATGCCACAATCATGCAAGCCCCATGATGCTTATAATGCAAGTCAAGACTGCAGTTGTTAGATGATGGAAGTATGCTGGTGAAAGTTGATTAAGCCAATCACAGCATGTTTAGCCTTCGAGCAGCATCAGTGAATGACAGACGAGCAGGAAGAAAAAAAATATCAGCAGAATTTGTTGGAATAGCTCTTCTCCCCGGATGGAATGGCAACTGCTGAATGAAAAAGACAGAGATACTTTGTAAAGAACTACACTTAGGTGTTCTCTTCACTGTTTTGTATGCTCCAGGGTTACATTTTGGAATTATTTTTGACGCCTAGCCCCATCCGCCTATTATTACTTTGTAAGTCTGCTATAATGTTTCTGATTCTATAAAGTCAAGAGACTATAGTGGTTTTCCTCTTATCATCACAGATTTTATTTTCCGGCCCAACCTGACAGACATCCTAACAGGAAATTAAAAAGGAATGGAAAAGAAAATCTGGTTTAATAACTATTGTTTAACAGGCTAAATTTAGAAACACTCTTTGGACGTCTTGGGGAAAAAGATCATTTTTTTAATGCTGCTTGTCTTAAAATTAAACTGATATGTTTTGTAAAAGCAAATTATGATTGAGCAAGGCTAGGAAAGCTCTCCAAAGATATTGCAACAATGCTTAGAATTAGGAAAATCAAGGGAAGATGAACTGCCATAATAAGAAATCAAATGGTATTATGTGGAGAAATCAATAACTTTTTAAAAAATGTTCTGAAAATAGAAAATCAAGAAAACATAACTAACTAAAAAATCCTAAGGTATGTAGTAGCCATAAGTGTACAGCTTCTTTTGCAATCCCATGTACTGCATACAGAACTAGTCTTTCTGGTGGAAATAAGGTGCTATTACCCAGAGCAAAGGATTTCAGATTAAAAGCTTACTGTTCAGTGGGAAACTTTTAAGTCCTTATGCAACTCGGCTGGTGAAATCACCAGAATTTAATGTGCTTCACTGCACTTGGCTGGATCAGGATAATGATTAATTAATTTCTTCCTCTTCTGAGTAATCCACTACCTTGTGCAAATAATCAGAGTGAAAGAGAGAAGGTCTGCATAATCAGTAGTTTGGAGGGGGGGGGGAACCAGCAACCTTAACTACAATTAGAACTTTACTGCCTACACTGGAGATGCAAGGCTATTTTGGGGACGATCATTGATGCCTTTGGAAGATTTATATTGCCCTCCCTTATATGCATCCTATTCTGAACACAGATTTGGGGGGTGGGGGTGGAGGAGAGCTGGAAAAGAGGATTGCATAGATTGATAGAACATTGTATCACATAGAAGTTCTATATCTTAGACACACTCACATGGGAATAGGACATTAAAAGAGGGATGAACAATCATCATTAAGGAATGAACAAACCTATTTCACTCTGAATATCATTTTCCTGATTATACATTGATTTCAGTCTATTCCAATTGGACCCAATTAAAACAAAGACAGCATGAACATTAATATACTTTGTGCTGTTTCATGTGCACTTCTCCTAATAAATCTATTTTATATGCACTTTCCCAGAGGTAGATACCCGTATTTTTCGGAGTATAAGACGCACCTGAGTATAAGACACACCTGAGTTTTTTGGGAGGAAAATAGGGGGAAAAATCTGCCTACCAGGTATTCATCTGGCTAGCATCCTTAGTCTGGTCAGCTTCAGCAC
>JANHFT010004355.1:93847-106748 GCA_032467955.1 Pseudoxenodon macrops | reverse complement strand
GTTGGCAATGCGGGTGCCCCCCCCCCCAGAAACTGGAAGTAAGCATTGGTTTCCATCAAAAAACATCTATCAGCTCATGATAGATTGCTTAGCAACTTTCTGATGAACCTACTGGACAACCTGGATTTAAAACTCCAATGGTTGGTCCTCTTCCCCCCACCCACCCCAGCAGTCAACATGAGCACTCTTTAGACATTTACAAACTTGGTTACATTACTACATTTTGCAATAGTTTTGCTGACAATCAGCATTTACTTCTAGTTTTCAGCAAAACTGTGATATAGTGAATCATTGGTTTGCTTAATAATCATGGCACTTGCTTAACAACTGCAGTGTTTGCTGAGTGATCATGGATTTGCTTAACAAGCATGGTTTATTTGCTCACTGACGGACACAATAAAGGTCTTAAAATTGGGTTGGTCATTTAACCAACCTGCTTTATGATAGCAATAGCAATTAGACTTATATATAGTTTCATAGTGCTTTACAGCCCACTCTAAGTGGTTTACTGTCAATATATTGCTCCCAGGAATCTGGCTCCTTATTTTAACAATTTTGGAAGGATGGAAGGCTGAGTCAATCTTGACCTGGTGAGAATCAAACTTCTGTCAGTCAGCAGAATTATTCTGCAATACTGCATTCTAACTACTGCGTCACCCACATGGTGATCTTCACAAATTATGAGTGTGATGGGCAGACTCCATCATAGTGATAATTCAAGAACTATCTGTAAAGTACCAGTAAATGCAGGCTGGTTGTCAAGCACACAAAATGTGATCATGTGACCACAGAGTCTGGGCTTGGATATAGGAACTTTGAATTTGGATTGTTAGTACCTTTCTTGGGGGTCTGTTGTATAGCTTCAAATTGTCACTATGCAACCAATTGTTAAGCAAGGGCTATCTGTATGTGTATGCAAAATTGGTAATCTAGAAATTTTATTTGAGGAATCACAAGTACATGATATGCCATGACATGACTAGGACATGATTACAAATGACACCCAAGTTGTCACCTAAAAAATTGTCTTGTTGATACTTAACTTGGCCTCCCAGATTAAATATAGGGCCACTGGATGCCACATCAATAAATGAGAAAATAACAACCATCCACACCTTGATTATGAATCATTCTGCGGTTTGCATCACAAACTGGATGTGTTGAAGAGAAGTGAGACAAATTAAATGGATCCTTTGTTCCTGTGAAGAAAAAATAGAATTTGTATTAGCAATGTGTGCTTTAATTCTGTATAGCCCAAATATATGATGTGATTTTGTTTATATGTGTTGCTTCACTTCTTTCAACATTGTATACTACATTATTTTGACATCTTACCAAATTGCTTCTCACAGAATTGCAACATGCTCAAGAATACTGATTAACAATATTCTTCTCACCATTTCTACTGTAATCAAATTCAAAATCAACTTATTCAAATAACGAGTAAAGATTTGGGATCTTTGCCATCTAAGCAATAATTCTCCATTTCAAATAATGAGTCTGAAGTGTTTTCTCCTAAGGATTATACCACTATCTCTTTATTTGTTATTTCCTACAAGTTCTAAAACCATTATTCTTCTACTGTTGAGTATGTTAACTGTGTGCACATTTGATTTGTCTTTGATCAATATTCTATATAAGAGTTATGTGACTTTGCTTTTGGCCCCTCTGGGTTCAAAAGATCAGTAACTCACTGTAACCTCTACACTGGAAATAGGAAAACAATTATTGGAATTTCTTGGGTGAGTTTTCTACTACTAGGGCTGAATGTTGTCCTTTTTGGCTCCTAAAATAGAGTCTATCAAGGCATTACCACTTCTGATCATAAATATATTTAGATCATTCATGATAAGTGTCTTCATATATCTCCTACTGCTTGTAGAGAAAAAGATTCTTCTAACATAGTTCAATTTGTCCGAATTTCTCCGACATTATAAATGGATTTCTGATTCTGGGGAGGAGAAAAAAAGTAGCAAGAGTAGGTGAGACTTCAATTTTTTGTACTGATTCTTCCTTTTATAATTAGGAATCTTTTTAAAAGAACCTTTTTGGCATCCTGTTGCTGTGGAAGTTTGGAGATTATCTTTAATTTTCTTTAAAATTCAAAGTATTAGTCGATTGTATAACTTTCATCACAATGTAAGTGCTCAAAGAGTAAAGGATTTTTAAAAGCCTGTCTTTCACAATACAAACCTCTATGCTAAAGAAAAAAGTCTATTACTTGTTAGATTTAATTTAAGTCCAGCTAACAGCCTTCATGCTGGAATTCCATAAATAGGGAAATCAGTATCTCACAATAGGACACCAGTTAATATTCATTTGCAGTTCAAATAACAAATAGAATTGTCCTTTACTAAGCTTTAAAGCAAAAAAAGAAAATCTTCACATTATCCTATTGATAAGTTCAATGCTCACTGAAATAACTTCTCCTATATGACTCCTTTGTTGTATTTCAAACTCTAATAAATGGGTGATATTGCCAGGAATACAAAGTGACTGGTTATCTTACTAAGTAAAACTCGCAAGCTGCTTTTTTTTTTGCCAGAACCAAAGAAATGAGAGCATCCAATGCTTTGCAATAAAGCAGCTCCCTGTCATGCTTAATATTTTAATGGAAGTGAAGGAAGGTGGACAATAATGAAAGAGTGAGGTATCAGTTAAAATATTAAGAATTGTAGCAAGTAGGAGCCTACAAAATTACTTATTGAAGATGTATGACTAATCATACAAGTTATATATGACTTCAGAGGGGAATTAGAGTCAGGAGGTCTCTGAATAGCAATAGCAAGAATTACACAGATATTCCCATGATCTACCAATGACAAAACAGGATGCTGAATTCAATCAGGGGTGAGGATCTAGCTTCACCAGCTTGTTTAACTTAAGATTTTTCTATTTATTTATTTTCTATTTTTAGGTTATGAGCCACTCAGAGTCAATTTGGATTTGGCCAGTGACTAAATCAAATAACAATCAAACAAATAAATAACTTTCTCACTGGACTACTCAACTTCTTGGCAAGAGGAGTTGTTTAGCTAGTATCTCTGCCTATCAATGAAGGAAAGAATGCACTCACTGTACCATCTTTATAGAGGAGACAAACTGTACAGATGTTGGGAAGTAATTACCTATCATGACAAAAATAGTATGTTCCAGCCCTTAACATCCCATTAATTTCCATTATGTTGAAGAAGTGGAAGATAAGTTTTCTCATTCAGTTATAAAACACATATTCACAGCATTCCTCAATTATACCATAAAATATAAGAGGCTTTTAAATTCAATGCATGTTAAGTTCCAGCTTCTTTGCCATTATCTGATGAGATTTTCAGATTTTTGTAAAGTCATTCTATAGTTCTATAGATTGTAATGATAGCCTACACAGCTCAGATGCAGTTTAGATTTCATATGGAAATAAGCCTTTCAATATTTTTGATGACAATGTTGTGCTAGAAATATAAATGAGATCATTATAAATAGCTCCTCTAATTTGTAGATAAAGCTGATGCCTGGTGATGGGCAACAAATAAAGATTTTGGGAATTATTACCATAAAGAGAGTAGTTCATGTTACATGTAATAGTGATAACTAAACAATGATAATATAGGTAAGTGCAAAATAATACATATTCACAGTGTATGTTTATGGAGAAAATCAACCAATGTCTCCAGGTAGTATATGTATGTCAATTATTCAAAAGGAAAAAGTGACAGAGCAGTAATGCACACAAATGCTCAGAAGACCTAATGAGTAGAATGTGATTTGTCTCTCATCAGTAAATATTGAATTGCAGCCTCACTTGGAGAATATCAGATCTATGCAACCTGAGTCCCTTGATCCCATGTGGTCCAATGACTGATGGCCTTGTTGTGCCTCTCATCCCCAATTACCAGTCATCAGTAACATTGTGTCTTGCCACTGTGAGGGAAAGAGATGCTTGAACATTTTCCTAGGAGTAATATTTTCCTAAGAGTAATGTGGAAAGGATTTGTCATTGCTGTCTTCCAGAGTTTTACTGGTCTTCCAGTCAAGCATATAAGATACTCTGATGATTTCTACCCAAGTAATAACCAGCTTCCATTATTAGCAGCTTTGGGGGTTCACCACAGCTAGAAGAAAGCTGATAAGTAAATAGACTTGTTCAAATGGAGCCTTTTCACCTACAAACTCATTCCAAAAACAAAAGCAGAAAACCTTTGTGGAAGATATGGATCTCATGCCTTCCCGATGCAACCTTTAATCTTCCCAAAATACTAGTGTGGTTTCAGGAAGATTATCCATCTTTGATATTATGTTCATATCTATGGCTGGAATGATTTCTCAACTGACATGTTAAATTGGCAACTCAGGGATCAACTTAAGTTTAATGTGCCTAAGGAGAAAATATGATTTATATGTATTGACAAACTACTCACTGAGTGAGTAAACATGGAGATCTAACAGGAGTTTGGCAGGGTATATTATCTGAGGAAAGGAGAGAGAGAAAGCAGAAGATAGGGAAATAGAAGAACTAGAATGCAGAAAGGATAGTGAACCTTCTGTTGGGAATGTTATACTGTAGATCTCTTCATTGGATTGAGATTGGACTAGATATAGTTCCTTATATCAATATATATCTACATGCTATTTGCAGGTACTTATTTTCAATAAAAACAAATAGTTATCCAAATTATATTCTTCAAATAAGTATATTCATCACAGATTTTAGATTCCTACAAAATAGTAATAATTTTTATGTCCAAATAAGATCTGAGATCAAACTAACAAACTAGGAAAACTCTTTGGAATTGTTTAAAACTAATAATAGCTTGTTTTTGAGCTGCATGTCCAAGACAGAAGGGGCCTTAAAATGGAGGACTAGGCCACATTTCAAGTCCTTGCCCAATTGGGATGTGTTGGGAATTTTTTCTTCTGTGAAATGTATTTCTCTACAATCCTTGACAGGACCAACCTATTTTCAAATTTAATTTTTACTTTGTCAGCTTCAAAGTTTATTTCAATTGGGTTCATGTTTGGAGAATGTACCATGTATCACTAGAATAGACAGAATTCTGAAATGTTTTACACAATTTCTTTACCAGATCAGAGAGTTAGAGATAATTCTTAAAAATACCTTCACTTTTAGATGAATGAGTGTATTCATCAGTATAATTATTTTAAAATTATTTGATTCCGAGCTTTGCCTACTCCCAGCACCAATATGGTCCAGTTCTGTTCAGTTTTCAGACATACAACAGAGTCCCAAAATCCTTTACATACCATATTTTTCGGAGTATAAGACACACCTGTGTATAAGACGCACCTGAGTTTTTGGGAAGGAAAATAGGGGGGGAAATCTGCCTATCAGGTATTCATCTGGCTAGCGTCCTTAATCTGGTCAGCTTCAGCACATTATTTTATCCCCTGGTTAGGTCTGAAAAAAAAAGTTCTAAAGCACAGCTGATAGAGAGAACCAATCAACAAAGCATGCAAAGCCAGAAGATCATTAGCACCTGAAAAAAAAATTCGGAGGGAATAGCAATGAAAGTTCTGCAAAGACTTAGGGCTGGAAAAAAAAGCTTCTTCAGAGGGAGTAACAATGAAAGGCTGCAAAGATTGCTTCACTCTTCACTCATCTCATTAGGTCTGAAAAAAACCTTTGAAAAAGCCACATTCGGAGTATAAGACACATCCAAATTATCAGCCCCAATTAGGGGGAGAAAAGGTACTCAGAAAAATACAGTACCTTCTCTGAGAAATTTCTACTCACAGAAAGCATTTTTGTTCTATCATCCCCCATAGGAAAGCATAGGTAACCTGCGTCCTCCAGATACTACAACTCCCACAACCTCTTGCCATTGGCCATCGAAATTGAGTGCCTTGCGGGTTGGTTCAAATCACCTGCAAGATACCTGGTTGTCTATCCCTGTTCTTTTAAGGCACTCTTCTTTTTTATTGCTTTTGAAAAAAAATGAGTATGTTGCCTACTGTATTACAAATTCTGGAAGGGATAAGGTTTTGTAAAGATTCACAAGGTGCAGTTTGCACAATCAAAAGGAACACGTTTTCTCTCTTACCCTAATCAAGTTATAACAGGTTAAATCAAATCTGTACAACATGCAGACCACCAAACTGAAAGAAAGTACATGGCATCCGGTGTTAATTGTTAATTATTATAATCAGATGTTCATTATTGTTATTGAGCTCTTGATAAATTGCCATCCTAGATTGCTCAAAGACTGGTGATGGAGATCCGATGGAGTCCAAATTGAGCAGTTGAGATAGAATTAGGGGAGTTATTAAAAAAGGGGATGCCATATTCAATCATTTTATTAGTTTTAGTACAAAGTCATGAAAAGCTGTAAGAATTCAAGTAGCTGTTTAGTATCTAAGTATGTGAAATCTGTTGCAAAACCCACATTAACCAGGTGCCTGGATTTAAGATGATTTAGTGCTACTGAAACCACATCATAATAAAAAACCAATGGAACCAGATTCACTTAATATTTTTAGCTGGAGTGTGGATCAATTTCAAAGGTTCAGCCAAGTGTATTGCTATTTATATGTTGAAAGCTGAGCTTGAGGAGAATGGTTTCTCTAAATTGCTCATTCTCAGCATTTTTCTTTCTGAATGGGTCTACACTATGGGCAAGAATGCATACTGTTATTTTCAGCTGTGGGAGCCTTTCTACAAGCCAGTCCTATAACTAAGATAAACAAACCAAGGATCCAAATTGAATTGTAGGTAGTTTTCTACTTAACGACCACAACTGAGCCCAAAATTTCTGTAGCTAAGTGTAGCATTTGTTTGAAGTGCATTTTTTCCCCATTTTACAAACTTTCTTACAGCAGTTGTTAAGCAAACCACTGCAGTTGTTAAGCAAACCACTGCAGGTGTCAAGTGAATCTGGATTCCCTGACTTTGCTTTTAAAGGTTGCAAAAGGTGATCACATGACCCCAGGACACTGCAACCATGTCGTGAATAGGAGTCAGTTGCCAAGTGTCTGAATTGTGATCACATGAATTGCTGCAACGGTTGTAAATGTGAAAAATGGTCATCAGTCACCTTTTTCAGTGCCGTTGCTAACTTTGAATGGTCACTAAATGAACTGTTGTAAGTTGAGGACTACCTGTAGTTATTCTTATAATTATCCCATTGTGAAAATAACTAATTTGCAAACTGGAATTTTCATTACGGGAATGATTTGAAGAGTTTCCAGAAGCGGATATATGGCAAAGTATTTGGTCCCGAGAAAGACTCAAACATGCTTAAATCCTGATTGTTCTGCAAAGCCGTTCCCTCTTTGCATCTGCACAGTCTACAATGCTCACTCATGTGCAAATTTATAGTACTGTCAATCTGAAATCAGTTCTTGAAATGGAATATAATTTGGACCCTAGATTCGAAAATATTCATAAACAAACATCTATTCCAATGATCCCTTTAAAATTCTATTGCAGTTAATTTTAAGGAATGAACAAGAAATTGACATCCTCCTGCAGAAAATACATAACCAGTACGTAACCATTGTTGATGTGAAGTACAAACCACCACAAAGCTACAGCTACTCAAATCATTTGTAGCAAGCATGCTCCTTATTTCAAGACCCTCCTAAAACAATGCAGAATGGATTAGTCTGAGCAGATCAGCATGGAGTGGGATCAAAGGCAATGATAAAAGTATTTGCTAAATAGGCAAGATTGGAAGGTATTCTAACCTTTTGCCTTAAGCAGCTTAATTCATCCAGCCAACCATCACATATTTAAGAAATGGGGAGAAGTTCTTTTCAGGTGTTACTTCTCCTCTTATGAGAGGCTTTGGTGAAGGCATGTCTCCTGCTGACATCACTGAGATGACATCATTATAATGGGAGAAAGAGGTATTATTTCATTAACGGGGGTATCAAACTCGTGGCCCATGGGACGGATGTGTCACAATCTGACCACGTCCACCCCGGTTTAGCAAAGGGAGGGAAAGTTGATATAAGTCACGTGACGACAAAAGATTGACACCACTGCATTAGAAGGTTTACATATTATACCCTTACTAAGGAGTGAAGTCCAATTCATGCGGAAGGTGGAGGCGACTATTGGATGCATCAGTGATCTTCATATGGATTACAGCACCAATAGTGTAATTGTGCCAAAATACTTTGCAGAAAGCAATGCAGATGTACGTGTGGCTACATCTACTGCTTCTGTTCACACACAATTAATAAGCATTGCATTGGTGATCATATGAATAAAAGTTAAACCCATACCAATTTAGCTATCACCAAGCTATGAACAGCTGGCATGTATCTCACTATATTCTCAGTGGGATTCTTTCCAACTGAATATTTACAGGCTATTAAATATGAAGGAAGTAAAAGCACCTCTTATTTATTTAATGAATTTCTACATATCAGAAAAGTTGAAACTATTAAACTAGCTAACATTGGAGGTCAGTTTTCTTTCCTGTCTGGAGTTTCAGATTTGATGTATTTTTGCCATGCTCACTACTCAACTGTCAGTCAGTTATTCTACAGCAAAATAATATAGTGAGGCAATAAATATTCGTTAATTTAAGACATGTGAAGATTGCATTGTGAAGGGCAAAGAAATGCATAATGTTGTATGCTATTGCTTAATAAGCTTTCAGAGTAGGAGCACGTGCAAGAAATTGATCAGTTGAACAGAAACATCATGTTAATATAATTAGAATGTACTCCGCTCAGAATACTTTATTTTGGGAGATGTCTCTGTTTTTCTTTACTCAGAGTTGATTAACACTGAGGACAGACAAAAGAATAAAGATTTGAAATATATGAAGCACTCGGCTCTTTCAAGGTACATTTTCTGTACTTAACAACAACAAAGAAGTCAGAGTAAATAGGGCTCAGTTGATCAGTTTGAATTTCAAGCAACTCAGCAACAATCTCTTTGTGGCTTTGCAAAGAACTATCACTAATGAACAGCTTATTATTGGCTGGAATCTATACTCACCTTTCTTTGTTTTCCTGAAGAATATTCTTGGCAGGCAGAGAGAACAGAGCAGCATACAATAGCTGTGTGTAATATGTGGGAGTCCAAAGCTGAAATGATTCATAAATCACTTAAGGAAAGTAGGCCCACGGAAGAAAAAGGATTATTACGCTGGAGTAATTGCACAGAAGAGTTCAAGTATTATTCCAAGGAAATATATACAAAAACATAATTATATTGCATTCAATCTGATTCATGGGTTACCGTGTAGTAGTTAATCCCCACAGCAAAACTATTTGGCTTAGTTCTATCTAAAGATAACAGTTCCTACGTTATTTACCTCAGGATAAATCTCACTGATATCACACAGTATTGTATCTGACTGTAGAAGCATAGCAGAAAGGCTGTAATCCTGGGTCAGTTTACCTGAAAGGAGAGTCCACTGGAGACAAGAGGGACTTACTTTTGAGTAAAAGGATAGAGTAAATCTATATATAGAAACATGAGAATTCCAACCCACAGCTAAATTAATTTGGTTGCGTTATTGTTGTTTTCATTACTATTATTATTGGTGGTTTTTTTTGAGAGGTATGGATTGTGGGAATAGATTAAGTCTCTGGTCCCCAATTCCCCTCAAGCACCCCACTATATATAACTGGAGAAATAAGCAGTAGCACCGTTCCATGCAAGTTTATTCAGAAATAATAGTCCCAAAGAATGCATATGGGATTAAAGTAATTTTTTAGATCATTGAAACGTGGCTGCCTTCCAAGCAGAAGGAAACATTTAAGAAACCACTAAGAACATTATCAAGTGAAATACAAGTTAAAATCTTTGACATGGATCATTAGAAAAGAAACCATCTTCTCTCCCTTCCGGATGTGTTTAACAGAACAACTTTTTAAGTCTTGTTCTGCCCACCACACTATTTAGTTTAACCCTTTCTATTGTGTGCCTTGTAATTTTTGATCCAGTCCAAGCCTGACTTCCCCAATCGTGCCCTGACTAAAATACCTAGTATTTACATTCCAGAGAATTTAAGAGGGAAGTGGGAATTCTAAAAGCAGCAGTTCCAAGGTCTGGGAAGGCCATGTACAAAATATTTATATTTCATAGGGTATAATCACAAGGAGAAGCAAGCCCCAGTTGCCTTAATGTGGGGGTGTTTCTGAATATATAGGTATTGAATTGCAGCTTTAATCTCTTTTTAATCTGCATCACATGGTCCCTTGGTTGAAACATAGGATAGGCTTAATTAAGTTGGGCATACATCCCTCTCTTCCCAATTTTAACCATACCAAGTCTAAAACAAAAGCAACAGAAAGGAGGAGGGCATTATAAAGGGACTAAATCCCATTCACTACTCTTGAAATTCCATTCCAGGAAACAGAACAGATCCAATTGCTTCTGTAGTAATTGATAGCAAGATGGGAAGCATGTAAATTTAATTAATAAATAAATAACCATGTTTATCACATGGCCATTTGCAGGGTGCCAATTGCTGAAACATATAAATATCATGTAAATACCGTGACTTTCCTACATGTAAATATTGTAATTATTGTATAGGATACAAGTTCAATCAACACAGCATTTATGTGCCAATGTTACCACCGATGTGCTGTCACTTTGGCATCAGGCAACCCTAAATAACACCACATGGCTTTACCATAAAGTAAAATCTCCACTCCAAACAGCGAAGCTGTGTTAATTGCTGAAGGTGGGGAAGGCAACTGCTACCTCTTAAAAGAAATCATAACTATGTAATAAAGATAAAGCATCTCTTGGTGACCTTATATCCATATAAGGGATTTTTTTGGCAATTTCAGATTTAAAAAAAAAATTCTTAGCCTAACCCAAGATCGCCTCATGGGCCCCCATCCAAATACTAACCAACCGCATTCTGCTTAGCTTTTGCAAGATCAGTCAAGGTCACTGAGGAAATGCTACACAGACACCAATACAGCTTAATTCGAAGGAGTATTTTGCTGTTTTAACCATGCAATGGCCTAAGCACCACCTTTCACTACCTAATGCCATCCAAACAGATTAAAACTGTAACTCCCTGGGACTGTAATTGTCCTGGTGGCAACAGCTGCATAAAAGTCAGATGCAGGACTGAAACTGTATTGTGAAATCCTATACATGCTTACTCAGTAAACAAGCCCAGGTAAGTTGCATCAGATGGCCATTTTCCCCCCCTCTCACAATTCTACGGCATGTTTATATCAGTCTAACATTCTGGAAACAAATAAAGAACCTTTGAGGAAAGGGATTGTAAAAACCCTGGTGAGTAATTCTTACGACAAGATTTATCATCCTATAAAATTGTCATGCTGCAAAGAAGTGACTGTACTCCCTCTGGACATAGCGGCCAAGGGCAACTGCAGCCAAAATATCTGGAGGGCACCAAGTTGCTTCCCCTCTCCCACAACAACACCCCATCAAAAGTTCTTGCATACTCCGAATAGGCAGAACCCGCCCCCCAAAAAAAAAAACTAATCTCAGTTTTTACCTTAACAACAACAACAAAAATCCCCATGGTTTTTAGGGATTAAAGCCAGGAAAGGCTTTTTTTTATATAGAAAAAAAAAGGGGGTAATTTTTTTTAAAACATTTTTTTTTATTATTTAAGCATGATGGGAAGTATGATGAACACGGAGTGACTTTGTCCACAGACTTTGCTCATCGCGTGGCCGGCCCCACCCCTCCCCACCCCTCCCTCCGGGTCGTCGGGATCATGGGAGACGGCGATCCCGGTTCGCGGGAGGCGAAGCAACCTCCGGGCCGAGGCCAAGGGAAGGAAGGGCAGCCGCTGGTTTCGTTTGCAATGGGGCCGTACTTTTCCCTCCATGGGAAAAAAACCCGAGGAGGAGAAAAGGCGGAAGAAGCCGAGCAACCAACCAGGCGGGCGGTGCTAAGTCAGCGGGGAGGACGGGGAGTTCTTGCCGGTGGGGCCACGGCCGCTCTCCCTTCTCCCCACTCGCGCTTTTTATTCTTTGCCATCGTCATCGTCCACGATGGCCAGCTCTTGGATCACCCTCAGTTTACCGCTGGCGTCGATCCTGCGCTTCTCCCTAATGAGGTCCTCCAAGCTTTGGAAGCGCACCGTGTGGCCCTTACTGTCCGCCAGGTGGATCTTGAGATAGTATTGCTGCTGAGGCTGCTGAGAGCCCGAGGCCGGCTGGAGCTCGCCGCCCGCTTTGAACTCCCGTTTGCCGAAGCGGCACCAAGCGGCGAAGCTCTCCGAGTTCGTCCAGCAGATCTCGTGGCTCTTTAAGCCCAGGTGGCTGCAGGCGTTCTGCACTACCAGCTCGGCCACTAGGGGGCGGAAGCGGTACCAGCTACTCACCACCCGGCCCACGTTGCCGGCGGCCGCCTCGTACAAGCTGTCCTGCCGAATCTGGCCCTGGTGCAAGTGGATGATCTGAGCGTTGCCCACATAGACTGCCCACTGCGGGGGAGGCGGAGGGTGGTCGGACGGGCCCAGGTAGAGCAGCTCCAGCAGGTCTCCCGGCTTGCACAGGGCAGGCAGGGAAGACGCCGGATAGACGCTCAAATCTCCAGTCTGGGAGTCTCCGCTCACCTTGGAGAAGATGCATTCCTGGCCGCGGAAGGCGGAGAACTGGGTCTCGCTCAGCACCAGCTGCGGCGTGTTGTGGTGGTGGCGGGTGGGAGACTCTTGGGCCGGGCTGCTCGAGCCCTTCACGCAATACTTATCCGGCTGTCCTCGCTCGTCCAGATCCTCCTCCTCGTCGGAGAAGAAGTAAGCCACGCCGACGCGCAGCTCGTCTTTCTCGATCCCCGAGGGGTCCCCGGTCGGCAGCTCGCTGTAACTCAGGTGAGTGATGCGATCCAGTTGATTTCCCATCAATGACAGGGCGCGGCGAGAGCAGGAATCGCCGGATCTGAGAGACAACAGCAAACGGGAGAGAAGAGCGAGGAGATTAACGCCAT
>JANHFT010004355.1:78138-91820 GCA_032467955.1 Pseudoxenodon macrops | reverse complement strand
AGTGTTAAAAGGGGAAAAAACACAAAATAAAATAAAATAATAATAATAATAATTTAAAAAAAAAATCGGTATCACGAAGGAAATGCTTTGTGTATTTCTCCAGAATTTACGTTTCAATGAGTACCTGTTTGTGTGTGGGTGGGTGTGAGTGGAAGGGGAAGGCTTTATGGCATGTTCCGAACAAAAGCAGTAAATACAACTGTATCAGAGGTTGGGGAGTTATAATCTCAGTTGCCACAGATACCAAAACTGCGCTGCCTTCCCAGTTATCCTGACAATGAGGGGATTTTGCAGAAATGGTTGAGGTGGGGGAGGGGATAAAGTAATTGTTTTGGAAATGATGGGCTCCCTTTCCTCTGGGTGTCTTCAAACACAGGCTGGATATACAGGAAACTCTTCCTTAATTTGGGTTTCTGCACCAAGCAGGGAAATGAACCCAGAAGACTGAATGTTGTCTTCCAACTCTTAAGGATGGTGTAGTAGGGTTTTATTCTTACTGATTTAATGCTCTATCGCTCAATTGGTAGTGTATACTTTCGTGTGCATGCTCACTTAAGTTAAAATCTGTTCTTATACAGATCCTTCATAAAAGATAGATAAAAGAGTTGGACCAAAATGCACACGGTGCGACATAGCAAAACCAAGCAAGGAAGTCATTCTAACGCTAATAATAATAATAAGAATCATTATTATCACGCAGTGGTGAGGTGTGCAAATTAAATAGCTCTGAAAAACAGTTGGCAGCAAAAGAGAAGAGAAAAGGGAAGATAGGGAACAAAAATCCATTAAGAACTATAAACATCAAAGGGTCATAGGCTAGTGAATAAAGTAGGTTAAAAGAATAAAGGAAACGGACCATAGCCAGACAATATGAAGAAACGTAAAATAACCAATCATATGTTTGCAACTCTGCATAGTTCAGGATTGAAAATATTTTATGAGGGAGCAACTTTCAATGGTAAATCACATTATTTCTAGTTTTCAGTATTCTCCTCACTCCCTACCCAGGCTAAGCTGATTTGGTCTTGGGATGTTTACCTCCCTGCATCATTCATTGTGTAGCCAATTGCTGTTATTACTAGCTTCATTTCCTGTGTAATATTGTGAATTTTCCTCAGGTAATTTTTTAGTGTCTCTCTCTCTATAAGGCCAAGCTACAAATGTTGGCTTTTTTTCCTTTACTTCAACTCAGAACCCTATTATCGAGAATGTTATTTTATGCATATGACTATCTCCTCCATTGAAATAAACTGGGGCATTATTGGTGTATTACTACCGAGGCCCAAATCCTGCTTCAAATCCTGCTTTCAAATATATTTATGGGAGTGTCTATTGCTAGACAGTAGGGCACACACTTTAAGAGAGTCTAAACACTGAGAAGGAGGAAGGGGAGTAGTACTATTAGTATGCTAGATCTACTTTGGATGCAATGAAAAAAAGTAATAAGTCAACTCCCTCTTTCTATTTTCCCCACAACCACCTTGTAAGGTGGGTTAGGCTGAAAGAGTGACTGGCCCAAGGTCACCTGGCTTTCATGGCAAAGGTGGAACTAGATCTCACAATCGCCTGGTTTCTAGCCTAGGGTCATAACCACTAAACCAAACTGAACAACTTACTGCTGCCCTGGAAGATACAGTAATCAGTTACAAGCAGCAATACTCCCTGCCATTTCCTTCTCAACAGATGCTCTATATATTATCCTTTTCCTTTTTTAGGAAGGGATGGGAGTACCTCTAGCCAAACGCTGGCTATAGCCAACCTCATTTTTGGGAAAGATTCTTGGAAATGATGCATGCCAGAAGGTTGCTTTTGGTTTACAGCGCACTGACTTTCCATTTTCAGTATGTAAAAGTGAATTTTAATATAGAAGTCAGGTAAGGCAGAGAAGGGCTCTGTGCAATTCTGTAGCCATGGGTGGGTTATTCTGTGGCAAATGTTAGACTGATCACTGTATGAACTTCCAACAAGGTGGCGAGTCAAATATATGCCTCACCTCAAGCACCTGAAAGATCCAAAGAGTTCCCTAAAATGTTCCTGCCTTGTTTCTTGCCTTGTGATACTTGGTCAAACTCTGGATTGTCTTCCCCATACAGAAATGACATAGAGGTAGACTAACCTGTTTAACTGACCAGTAGGCACTGTCCACATCTGGAAAAAGAAGTTGGGGAAGATTGGCATAGTCATCATTGGATTATCCCTCATAAGTACTGCTTCCTTTTAGAGCAGGGGTGTCCCAACTTGGCAACTTTAAGACTTGTGGGCTTCAACTCTCAGAATACCCCAGCCAGCTTTTTAGAACCAGGACAGCCCATCAGTTTAATGACTAGTTAACAACTGTAATGTGAAAGGGATGGTAGCTTGAGCCTAAATGGAGGATGTCTCGAAAGGAATGAAACTGAGTACAGAGGAAAGCCCACTCGGAGTGTTACACCATCACAATGCAAGCAATAGCCGAATGCTTTCTCCTCTGTCTCTGTCACGTACCCACAAAACGAGCTCGTGTTGTTCTTCCAAACTGCAGTGCTTTCAGGACCAGAGACTCTTAACACTGCCTCGTTTCGTAATTAGCTTTGCATGTTGCTTGCTTTCTCATGCCTTATCGGTGGATAGGAATGCCTTTGTCTACAGCTGGCATCTCATCAGGAACTTGCTTCATTTAGATTACTCTTTTAATTAACTTCAGAAACACAAGCATCGGTTCATTCTCAGCAGGCTGACAACGCAAGGACCTGCCAAATAAATAGACTGCATTTCAATGTCAGAGTGGTTCAAGGTGCACCCCTGTCAACTCCTGAACAAATAAGCTGCTTAGTAGTCAGATTAGCCACTGGGGTTTGCATTGTGGTTTGTGTGAACCCTTTCCCAGCCACAAAACAAATGTTTACTCGCCTTTCCAGCTGCAGCAGTAGTTCCAATATGTAGCATCCATGAATTGCTGGTTAAAAACAAGACACTTGTAACCCAAGAAAGAATAGTTAGAAGCAATTTGTTCTTCGTGAGTTATTGCTGGGCTTTTTGATGGGAACCCCAATAGGGGAAAAATAAAACTTTTATGGCTCATTGTTTATACAGTGGAACCTCGGTTCACAAACACCTCAGTTCACGACCAAATCAGTTCACGAACAAAAAATCTGTTAAAAGTTTGCCTCGGTTCATGAACATATCTTTGGTTCACAATCAAACACAGCCGCAGCAATTTCCCCTTCAGCGCCATTTTTGTGTGTGTCCGCGCATGCGCAGTCAGTCTTGCTTCCCGTTCACGACCAAATCGTATGCTGACCAAAGTCCTGGAATGGATTATGGTCGTGAACGGAGGTTCCGCTGTATATTGTTATACAGATAGTCCTCGAGTTATGATCATGATTGAGCCCAAAACCTATGCTGCTAAGTGAGACACTTGTTAAGTGAGTTTTGCTCCATATTATGACATTTCATTCCATAATTGTTAAGTGAATCACTGCAGTTGTTAAGTTAGTGAGATGATGGTTGTTAAGAGACTCTGGCTTCCCCATTGACTTTGCTTGTCAGAAGGTCGCAAAAGGTGGGATTACATGACCCAGGGACACTGCAACCGTCATAAATACGAGTCAGTTGCCAAGCATCCAAATTTTGATTGCACAACCATGGGGATGTTGCAACAGTTGTAAGTGTGAAAAACGGTCATAAGTCACTTTTTTCAGTGCTGTTGTAACTTTGAATGGTCACTAAATGAATGGTTGTAAGTCGAGGATAGCATACTGGTTTACTTACATCTAGCCTTTTAATATTTGTGTCAGCCTTTCCATTAGACCAGACAGGAACATGACCGATGAACTAATTCTTCTTTACTGTTAAGGCTACTTTAACAGAATCTTCCAAGTCTGAAAATACAAATTACAGCGTGAGAAACTAGGGAGGATCCATTCTCAGCCTCTCTCTCCATCCATTATGCAGCTGTGGGCTATGCTCTCTTTTATCTAACCACCTCCTAGGTCTTTCTCACATACCATTACATATGGATTCAGAAGGAGATCCATTGAAACTGGGACTGTGCTGGCTTCTCTCTATGCAAATGCTATAATCCTATATGGTTTTGCCCAAGAACAAATCCCACTAAATTGAACTGGACCAATTTCAGAGCAGATAAACATTGGATTGCCACCTCTGGATTTGCATATTTTAAAAAAATACTTTGGTATATAGGTAATCCTAAGTGTTCAAGGTACATGAATATTTTGGAGAAAAATACTTTAGATTTTACAGAGTATAACAGCAATACTTAATTAGAACTTGAGGTAAGACCAAAATACCAGTAGTATAAACAGAACTCTGCTGCAATGTATTTTCTTACAGCAGGCTATAGGATCGGGGTTGAATTGCTTCCATGTAGGCAAATTCTTGGCACTTTCCTGCTTAAAAAATAAGGAAATACAGGTAGTCCTCGGCTTACAATAGTTCATTTAGTGACCATTCAAAGTTACAACCTCACTGGGGGGAAAATCACATGATCATTTTTCACAGTTACCACCTTTGCAGCATCCCCATGATCATGTGATCAAAATTCAGATGCTTGGCAACTGGTTCATACTTATGACCGTTGCTGTGTCCCAAGGTCATGTGATCATCTTTTGCGACCTTCTGATCAGCTATGTTCAATGGGGAAGCCAGATTCACTTAACAACCGGGTTATTAATTTATCAATTGCAGTGATTCACTTAATAAATATGGCAAGAAACGTCGTAAAATCAGGCAAAACTCACTTAAGAAATGTCTCACTTAACAACAGAAATTTTGGGCTCAATTGTGGTCAAGGGCTACCTGTACTTTATACATTGAATCAATTTTGAAGCGGGAAGGAATTATGCTCACCCATCATCAAAGGCAGTGGAGGTCCCCAATCTTTTTGGCACTAGGGCCTAGTTTTGTGGAAGACAATTTTTCCACAGACTGGGAGGAGGATGTTTTTGGTTTTGCTCACTCGCCTGCTGCTCACCTCCAACTGTGTGCCCTGGTTCCTAATAGGTCACGGACCAATACCAATCTGTGGCCCAGGGGTTGGGGATTCCTGATCTAAAGAAACTGCCTTGGGCATTCTAGGTGATGTCCTTGAATACTGTTTCCTATGACTATTTCCCCAATTAGCGTCGGGTCTGATGAGTACAGATACACGTTTCTTATCAATGAGAAAGAAGCAGTTTGCAGTTGCCTTTGTTGTTTTGTCAATATTTTGCTGCTTCCTGTTTTGGCTACTTAGCTTCGAAACTCTCTGGTGGTCTCCCATTCATGTACTGACTGGGTCCTATCAGTATTGATTACCTTTTGAAGTCAGACAATATTGACTGTAGGCTGTTGCCTGTTTTTTTATGTATAAATAAAAAAATAAATGTGTGTAAACATTTTGAAAGCACAAATGAAAATTTGAAACTCAATGTGACGCCAAGAACTTTTGAGTTTAATGAAAAACTAATGAATCTTGGAGGACAATAGGCAACATCTAGTGACACTCCACCATTATGGATTTTGCCAGTATCCCATTGTTGATCTCTCATTTATTGTGTATCCCGTGCTGGTTTGTAAAATGAATGATTTGAAGTTTACAGCCAACTACCATGAAGCAGCACATTGTGAAATAGCAATGGAAACATGGAGATAAATCCTCTGGTGCTGAATCATTAGCATTGCACCAACACTGGATCCCTGAAGCAATTGTTTCCCATTGCCTTGGATTGTAGGGTATTGAATAGTTTTGAAAGCCATTCAACGGCATCGCTTTCCAATGAACTCTCTCATCAATTACTGCTTTGGAAAAGCATCAATGTCTAACTAAAGCCAGCAGAAAGATAGGGTTAAAGTTAGGGTTAATATTCCTTATCATTAACACCCAATCTCACATATGCATATCACACATTCCACATTGATTAACAATCAAAGCCATAATGGTATAGCAATATAACTGAACAACTACAAGCAAACTGCACTTATGCTCCAACTTGCTCATTTCTTTATTTCGGGTTGAAAGGTTGTTGAAGCGGCCAGGTAAAAATGAAGATACAGGAAGAAATGATGCTGCTTCTTTCTTGTAGGTGTGCAGTTCACAAGGGACAGGATCTGGGAGAATCCTGTAGATAGAAAGTCAAAAGGCTTAAAAAAAATATCCTGTGAATGTTTTCCTGTGTCCTCTGCACAGGAGAGGAAGTGAATGTTATCTGTTCTGCCTCTAATCTCCTGATTAAGGTCTGGGGAATCACAAAAGAAGGGGCCCCTGAGAATCTAGGGAAAGGAGCCGATTAAAGTATCTTCTCTCTTTTTTTACGTAATTGTTCACAGTGGAGCTACATTCAAAGGGGCTTGCATTGACCAAGTATGAATTTTTGATCCAGTCCCATATCCCATAACATATTCATTTTTTCAAACATTAAATAATTTTACTATCCTCCCATTCCCCTTCTCTCCCTCTTCCAGCCACAACATTTTAATGTACTGGACAATAATTCTGGGACCAGGGGCTTCTTGCAAATCCTGAAGACTAACCAGCAAGCTATCCCTCAACTCTACTCCCAGCACCTTTAACCAACATGATCATTGTGTTAGAAGCTAGTTGCAGCAATTTGTGAGATCCACAAGCTTCCAGTTTAATTAATCCCTTCCAAATATAGGCAGAGTTATGGTCATCAAAACAGTTTGTTGCATTTATTTCCCCGGATATTCAATGTGGTACCTTAGCACCGTTTCTTGTTATTGTAATGTGCAGATTCCTTTTTTCTTTCCTTCCTCAGAGAGAGAGAGAGAGAGAACAGAAGGGAAGAAAAGAAAAGAAAAAGGAAGGAAGGAAGGAAGGAAGGAAGAAAAGGTTCAGTAGATAAGGACAGCAACCTGCAGCAGACCTGTCACAAAGCAATAAAATTCTATAATCAACATTGCCCTCTTCTTGGTGTTATTGCAAAGAATTGTCTGTTGGACAAAACAGATAAATAATAGGGAGAAGAGATTTCATATTTTTGTCGAATCATCAGTTTGATAGCTTGTAGTGATAGCTTTCATGTCAGGTTTCTTTAAACAAGAAGGGGAAAATACTCTATTTGTTCATTTGATTTATTTCTCATCCTGAATTTGTTTTGGATTATATATCTCTTAAACAGTTCCTTATGAAACCGGATTTAACTAATGTAGAGTCTAAATATTAGAGCCAAAGAGGTCATGGCAAAAATTATTTCGAGTGTTTACTCATGAGTCTGTCACCATTCTCCTCCATCAAAAGCCGGTATACTCATGCCATGTTCATGTCCCTCCCATAATAACAGACAGATTGCATTTCTGCTTTTGAACAAAAGTTTGAAGTTTGCGGTAGGTAAACAGAATTTTATTTTATTTTGGCTTCAGCTTTCCCTCAGAAGGCATGCAAACATCAAATTCTGTATTGCTATGGTAGAGGCTGGGAACATTTACAAAGATCAGCACTGTCTATTAATACATCCCATGATATAAAGCGGGTCTCCAACTTTGGCAACTTTATGACATGCGCTGGCTGAGGAATTCTGGAAGTTGAAGTCCGCAAGTCATAAAGTTGCCAAGGCTGGAGACCCCTGATATAAAGGACTAAATGGTCCAGGCCTAACTTTAAACAGATTCCTCCTAAATTAGCTTTATAATAGAATGAACAAGCTTGTGAACCATTGCCAAATCTCTAAATCATATTCAAACACACACACTAATCACATTTCTTGAAACCCTTTAGCAAGGCTACACATTTCCCTGACTATTTTCTGGACAGTTATTGCCTCACCTTTCTCGCCTACAAGCAAAACTTGTTTATTTGGGTGTGTTCTTGCCACAGCTGAACGTTCTCATGCACTGATTTTGAAATGTCAGCAATCTCTGCTGCCACACGCTCTTTGGAATCTGCCAGAAACTCCACTTTGCCTTGACCCTGATTAATGAGGGTCAGTTGAGGCAAAACCAGCTAGGAAAGTTAGCCACACCTACGTGTGCTAGATTTGGAGCAAGATCTATAGTTTGTTTGAGAGAAATATGCCCCAGAAAGAAGGAAGGAAACTACAGTTCTTTTCTGCTTTTCATTTTGGCCCAAATAACAATTTCAAACCCAAGTGGAAAAATTGATGATCTGATGCTGGCAAAGAACCTGGAATAAAAAAAAACAACTACCAGTAATTATTAAATGTCCACATAAGAATAAAAATATTCTGGAATCCCCTAGCTTAGATTTCCCCAACCTTTTAAGCTTTGCGGACCGGCAAAAAAAAAGGGGGAATAGGGGATGGGCAACCTCACGGAAATGAGAATGCGCCTACACACCCACCCACCTCTTCTGTGGCCCAGTTCCAAACCACTCACAGCCTAATACCATAGTGGGCCACAGCCTGCCCTAGCTCTGAGAAATATTTTAGGAAAAAATATGAAATACTAGGCAATGCTGAATAGAGTGTATATGCGGATTTATTACAGAATCTCTACAAGATGGATCTCATAGTCATCTTCCAAACAATTCTGAGATATGTCAGTTACAGATGGAATTGCGATTCCTGTGTTTGAGGTGAGCTATGCACAAATGCCTCGTTTTTATCTCATTGGTAGGCAAAGAAAACACAGGACCATTTTGCCATAATTCTCCCAACAGTTTCCCGAGCCTGTCAGCAGCAGTAACATAGAAATAAAGCTATAGCGATATGAACAGAGCCAGTTTGATCTAGTGGTTAAGACATTTGGCTAGAAACTAGGATACGGTAGAGTTCTGGTCACACCTGAGGCATGAAAGTCAGCTTGGTGACACTGGCCTGCTTGCTCTCTTAGCCTAGCCTACCTCACAAGATAGTTGTTGTGGGGAAAATAGGAGGAGGGAGT
Source organism: Pseudoxenodon macrops (assembly GCA_032467955.1). Lineage (NCBI taxonomy): Eukaryota > Metazoa > Chordata > Lepidosauria > Squamata > Pseudoxenodontidae > Pseudoxenodon > Pseudoxenodon macrops. Next base: position 82,982 of record JANHFT010004355.1, on the reverse strand, counting down.
ATTAGGTTCGCCACCTTGAGTTATTTAAAAACAATAATAAAGAGGGGATAAAAACTAAATAAGTTTTGTTGACCATTTTATCTGTTTCACAATGTTAGAGATGCAAAGAGACCCAATGTTGTTGGACGCTGGATATGGTGGCAGGATAGTGATCAGTATAAGAATAGGGGAGAATATCCTGCAAAACTCTCCTTTTCTATAGTAAAATACATTAGTGGTACACCTGATCCTTTCCTCACCACCTCCATACTCTTTTCCAAACTTCCATGCTCCAATTCTCAATCTAATCCACACCATAACTGATGGGAGAGTGCATGCACATCCATATTTGGGGAAAATATTCTGATTGCTGTGGTGTTCAGATTGCTAACAATCTGCAAACATGGAAATTTCCCAAAAATTTCAGACATCAAGGATTCATTCTTAAATCATTTTTATACTGTTCCTTGTTAAGGAAAGCACTTAGATGAATGGAGCAGTATACAATCACTCATAACAAATAATACATAAACATGATCCATTATGGTTTGATAACACATAGTCATGTTCTATATAGGAATGTGCAAAGAAGCATCCATCAGATGAAAAAAGAATCAGCAAAGTAGGGATCAGGTGGATTCAAAGCAGTCTGAAGTCTTTTGGAGTACTTCATAAGGTTCCGTGACATGATATTTACTCTGCTTTGGCAGCTATAGATATACCGTATTTTTTGGAGTATAAGACACACTTTTTCCCACTCTAAAAGAGGCTGATAATTTGGGTGCATCTTATACTCAGAATGTAGCTTTTTCTAAGCTTTTTCCCCAGACCTAACGAGGTGCTAACGAGTGAAGCATCTTTGCAGGCTTTTTTCATTGCTACTCCCTCAGAAGAAGCTTTTTTTTTTTTAGACCTAATGAAATGCTAACGATCCTCCCAGCTTTGCAGGCTTTTTTAATTACTCTATCAGCTTTGCTTTAGAAGCTTTTTTCTTCAGCCCTAACTAGGGGATAAAATAATGTGTTGAAGGTGACCAGATTAAGGATGCTAGCCAGATGAAATCTGGTAGGCAGATTTCCCCCCCTCTATTTTCTTCCCCAAAAAGCAAGGTGCGTCTTATAATCCGAAAAATACAGTATATATGGTAATATTGCAAGGCCACTCCCATTGGACTGAAGGATGTGACGTAAGTTGTTGATGGCCATTGAATGTTATCAGCTCATTAAAATCCCTACCCTCCAGATGGTAAAACTAATACCGCCTTGGCCTTCCCTCATTTGCTCAGCTACTCACAAGCTTTGGGTCTTTTCTTCCAGTGCAGAGGTCACCAAACTCTTCAGCTCCTCAATCCCCTCATGAAGTTTCAGATTGTTCATTGCCCCCCAAGCATTTATTGTATGAAACTAATGTAATAGATAACTACTTTAACTGATAGGAGGACTATGAATAAAATAACAGATAATCCCATTGAATCTTGGGGGACAATGTTGACTACTCTGAGGAACCGTGTTCTACGCAGGTTCCTAGCCATTCAACTGGAAGCAGTAAAATTCTCAGTGTTCTGTGCGTAGGCTGAAGGCCAGTCAATCTAATACTTGCTCTTAACAGTGAATGGGTATTTAGATACGCAGGTACTAGTTTCAACATTTACTCTTAAGTCTGAAGGCTACAAATGCCTATGCATCTCACCATGCCTGCTTGCTTTTGGCTGCCTCTGCTAACTTACATTTAGAATGTAAGCTCCTCATTGCCAGTCACCTATGAATGACTCCCCCCAGGAGAGCTTGCCAATTAGTTATCCAAATGTTCCAGTCACACTACAAATTAAGTAGCAGAAGCAGCAAAGCTACAACACACAGTAAGGTCGCTTCAGGAGATGTTCTTCCAAATCCAGCCCTGAAGAAGTCAAACTTTGCCAACATGCCTTCCCAGCCTGGTACCCCAATTAACCCGATGATGGAAGAGTAGTTCCTAGGTGGGGAGCTTCTCAGGTAATCGTGCCAATCCTCTAGGTATCCCAAAAAAGCTATCAGTCCACAAGGACAAATTAGTAATAATTGCGCAGTGTTGTGCCAAGTTGGGAAGTCCAGAATAGCAAGTGGAAAATGTCTGTAGCTATCCAGCCAGCACACAAGTAAATAATTCAGCAGGATTCATTTATAGAAAAAACTTTTTTATATACAACAATATAAAACGTATGTATACAATATCAATGCAGCTCTTGCAACGTGGTAGCAAGGACAAGGACAAAAAGTAGAAGCAAGGAGTAGAACTAGAAGCAAGAAAGGACAAACAAACTCTTATATACACAGAACAGTTAAGCTAAGTCACACTCAGGCTCCAAGCTGTCTGACGTGGCTCACAACAAATCCTGTGTCTCAGTCACCAAACAGTTCCCATTGGCTGATTTGTTGTTATGGCTATTTCAGTTCATAAATTCTTATATACTAACAGAAAAGAACACATTTTTAACCAACTTTGGGGATAGGATATTTGCTGCTCTAAGTCAATGCATTTTAAGTGGTTTGCTGGGCTGTACTCTTCTCAACCTTTTTATTTCTGCCTCAAAACAGGAGAACCTCTTGAAGACATCCGGTTGAAGCTAGATAACAACCATGTCTTCTAATGAATCTTCCATTCCTCCTTATGTTCATCCCATGAAGCATCTATAGGTATTTTGATACCATTACAACTTTGAAGAGGCTCAAATCAAATCCATTTGTTCCCAGATCTTGAGATGCAAATCCAACTTGAACTCCACCTTCTTCCAATCTTAAATCTCTAATTCAAATCAAATCAGGACACAGCCCAAATAAATCAGATTATGTCAATGTTGTATTAGTAAAAGCTAGCTACTAATCCCTGTTGACAGGCTCACTGGATTATTTTAAACAATCTAATATTTCTCAACATAGAGTAATCCATAATAATATATAATAAGATAATCAAATATAACACATCATCATGCTCTTAGGAAAAGAAATGTACACTTTTATCAAATTTGCAATTGAATGCCTAATTTATATTTTTACAAAGACAATAGCTAATTCTTTATTTAAAACAAGGGAAACAATGACCTACTATTTCAAACTCTATCTGGAATGTTGATATAGAATCCAGCTTCAGAATTACTCTTTTACATATGTAAGCCAAGTGCAAGTGTGTTTTTAATGCTGCACTTCCTCATTTTTATGAACTGAGCCAATATTCTTGAGATGATAGCTATCCCATCTATTTCTTCTAAACCAAGCAGAATACGTAAATAAAATACTTAAAACTTACGGTAGCTTAAAATATTATTAAATCTGTTCTCAATATCACTTCAAGTAATCAATGTAGTGAAAGTAATGTTTCCTTTGAGTCAAACTTGACTTTGGCAGCTTCACAGACATATTTTGTTTTCAGCATCATGGAAGTGTTTTGTTATTGCTTTCTGTTTGGTTCCCTCCCCCCTTTGTTTATCTGGGTTCGGAATTGAAAAGTCTAATATTCACTTACTGATCACTGATGAATTTTGCATATATGAAAAACATATTATGGAGCTGAGGTGGCGCAGTGGTTAGAGTGCAGTACTGCAGGCTAGCTGCAGTTCAGCAGTTCAAATCTCAAGGTTGACCTCAAGGTTGACTCAGCCTTCCATCCTTCCAAGGTGGATAAAATGGGGACCCAGATTGTTGGGGGCAATATGCTGACTCTGTAAACTGCTTAGAGCGGGCTGTAAAAGCACTATGAAGCGGTGTATAAGTGCTATTGCTATTACTATATTTAGCGTTAAAAAAAGTTTCAGAAAAGTGAAAGGATTACAATTGCATTTTCCTATTTCAAAGTTGGAGCTTCAAACTGAGAGTGCATAAAGAAAGTTGACACATTTTGTACAACAGCATATAAAGAAAAGCTTTGAGGGAAAGTACTTTCAGTTCTAGTAACTGAATAATAACAACAATAGAGACGGTGGTGTTCTAAATCAATGCCAGGCAACTACCAGTCTCAATGCTAATTAAGACTGATAACCAGCCACATGATATATTTGCAAGACCATCAGTAAGATCTAGTTTCTTTCAATTTCTTGCTTTCCAAACAAAACTTAATGATTTGCTAAATAACACCCCTGAATGGATAACTTCTAGCATTAATAGCAGGTTGACAACATTGAAGAACATACAAAACAGAAAGGGGTTACAAAAAGAAATCCACAATAAAGAGATTTTTCAAACGCTCATTTTATCCCTGCATTAGCAGGTTCCAAACAGTTCTTCTAATATCCCTATCAAGCGAATTATTTCAAATTTGTGGCCTGATGCCTTTTTTTCATTGTCTATTCCAGGAAGTTCAATTGTCCTTGTGTGTAACCTTTCCTGAACATTCCAACGTTTCAAAACATTTTTGTTTCTTTTGTTGTGAACCGTTTATGTTATTAGGGCATTGCTGTTTCCTCATTCTTTGCCTTTCCCGGAGAACAGCTGCCCAAAAGGTTAGCTCCTTCTCCAGTTGATCATCTAGCTTTCAAAGGCTTAAAATAGAGACACAGATCTTTGTTTATTGTCCAATTGAGGGACAGAGGAGATATTTGGTTTTTTATCCTGCCTTCATTACTTTATATGTTACTCAAAACAGCGAACATACTTAATAGTCCTTCCTCCTCCTGTTTTCCCCAACAATCCTGTGAGGTGAATTGGGCTGAGAAAGTGTGACTGGCCCAACAGGCTTTCATGCTTAAGGTGGGATGAATTCATAGTCTCCTGATTTCTAGTCCAGAATGTTAACCTGTTGCTATAAGGACCAAAAGCCTTTTCACATATTAAGTTTCGTTTAACATAGGTTTCATTCTATAATAAGTTTCATGTAACAGCATAAGTTTCGTTTCT
>JANHFT010004355.1:66726-78038 GCA_032467955.1 Pseudoxenodon macrops | reverse complement strand
TTGTCCGTGTGTTTCTTACCCACCGAATGCAGAGTCCGTTAGTTGACACTAACGTACATCACCGGTCCATCCAGCTGACGCTGGACTAAGGGATATCAAATCCCACAACCGGTGACCATTCATCACCAGTCCATCCAGCCGGATGCTGGACTTCGGGATATCAAGAAATCCCACATTAACCACTATGTCGTATTAATATACACTCCACTTGAGTAGAATCCTTAGTTTTGATTTGTCCATATTAGCCCTCCAGATATCATTTCTGCTCTCCAGGAAGTTCTGCTATTTCTTTAATTTGATGAACTGGCTCATAAAGAGCTTGTCTTCAGCTTAAGGTAGATAAATACATGAATCATGTAAGGGGGAGGATAGTAACATGCTAGCGAGGGATATTATTTTTCTCAAGTGAAGCCGAAAGGGTGTTTTGTCAGTTCAGGGCCTGTGTGCTTGGGGGGAAGCAAAACCTGCAGTGACAAATGCTGACTGGTTGGCATATGTAGCAGTCATCCCTACAGTTCCCCAAGATAGATGTCAGGCAAAGGGGAAAAATGTCTCAGACAGAATCCAATTAAATTCTAACACTCATATTTTAGAAGTTTGGGGATGAACTGTTCATCTAGTGCTGTTCATCCCACTCTCTTTCTCCTGCTTCTGTATCAGATGACAACAATCTTAACTCGCACTCTCCCGAATGACTGCTCCATTTTGAAGTTTCTCCCAGTTTTGGAGGGTGGTAAGTGGAGGACCTGAAAAGGAATAGGCCCTGGAAATATGTCACTTTACCTTGTGATGGGAGGGAAAAGTCTTTTAAATAGGCCTTTTAAATAGATACTCACTCTTTAGGCCCATCCCCAAGCATGGCATTTGGTAACAGAGGAAGGTTTTTACCTCACTACAAATTCCATCATTAATATCAACAAATGTCTTTTGCTTCTTTCTAAGGTTTCCACAATAGGCATTTTAAGAAGGTGAAATGGTATCCTATTAATGCAGGCAGTGAAAATGATTGACTTTACACTGAAATGCATCTGCCTAGACAGGTTCTTTTGACAGACAGCTCTGTGACTTTAGAACTCCACTTGGAAGAAGCTCTCCTCATTACTTTTTAGGCTGACTTTTCCCCTTCCCTTCTCCACCTTAGTGCTGATACAATTCGATGTGCATTTGATATTATATTAATTGGTTTTGTTTTGCTTCTTGGTGAAGCACCCCCCCAAAAAACAATAAAAATTCAGAAAAGATGAAAATGAATTAAAAGTTAATAATAATAAAAAACCCTGCGTATATTGTTCTATGCCATTGCAACTAACTGTCTTTCTCCTGAGGATGCCAGGTAAATAGCATATAAATGTAAAGCAATAAGCAGATAAATAGACTTGCTCCTCAGCCCACAAAGATCAATAATAATATTTTCATAGACTTCAATTATCATAAATAACCCTCATCTTCTTTTGACATAGGAAAAGATTAGTATGCAGATTTGGTCGCATTTTGCTTTTCTTGTGAAACTTTATTTTGCTGATTTACTCATAAAGCTGCACAATTCCCATTCTCTTCCTCTCAGGGTTTCTGCCTTTAGAGCATCTTCAGTGTTTACCTCCCTTTTTATGATGATGAAAAAAAAGTTATCCAGCTTTGGAGTGGTGGGCAGAAGAGAAGAGAAGAAAAGAGAAACGACTCATGCAGAGAAAATGAAGTATATTTAAAGGATTAGAACATAAGTTTGTTAGCTCAGGTTAGTGAACCATTTACCAAATTCCCACTGTTTTGCACGGCTGGACTCTATCAAGTTCTCTCCTTTGTCCTCTACTTGTTGGGTTTATTGTTGCTGTGACAGGCATGTGCTATTAGGGACTTTCATAAAATCCCCTTATTGCTGCCTATTGATGCATCAGTGCTGGATTTAAAAAAAAATGGGTTCCAGAAAAGGATGGAGGGCACCAGAGCATTCAGGTGGTGTTAGGACTGGCTTGGTTTATGGCTGAATGTTAGATGCATCCAAAACTGCAGGGTAAGCAGAAATGAAATGAAATATCCATATGTTAATTTAGATCTTTGTATGCAGATTTGGAAACAATTTCTAGTAATTTAAGTGGACATGCAATCAATCTTAGTTGCAGGAAGCTGAAGGAAGAAGTACCTAACAGTTATCAGCTACTTATTTATTTATTTTAAAAGGTACAGGCTCTGAAGTTGAGCTTGATTCCAAGTGACTTTAATATCTGATATAAGACAATAAACATATCCTGTTAGTTTTCTTGCAAGACATACTGGATTGGGGTGCTATTGCTTCCTTCCCTCCCCCCCAAATTCCCAAGCTGATCTTATTCTCCCTCCCCCCCAATTTTCTAGATTTTGCCATCCATGTACTAACCAGTCCAATGGTCTATAGAGATTCTCAGTCATCCAGGTCATGGTTGTCCCAAAGGTGCTTTTTCAGGAGGCAACTGGCTTCTTCAGCTCTGACTGGATGGTGGGGAATGGAAGGATTTATATTCCTTGAAGACAGATGGTCATTTGCATCCTTTTAGAGCACGGGTGACAAGCTCACCGCGTCATGTTGTCATCACGTGACATATCATGATGTTTTTTCCCTTCGTGGAGTTGGGGTAGGCATGGCCTGCGGGTGACACATAGGCCCGCAGGTTGCCAATTTCACACCTCTATTTTAGGGAGTCTTTGAAGCACTTGGAGGCATTATGCCACTTAGCTATTTAGGTACCAGCCACGTAAAATTGACAATATGGAGATTTGGATGTATGAGGAATTAATTGAGATGTTAAAAGATGTGTGTGAAACTTTAAAGGGTAATAAAAAGTCAGAAATCTTGCTGGAACTCTCAGAACATGCAGAATGCACAGAGCAAGAAATAGGAGAGAATTTGGGAGAAGTGAGTACAAATGAGGAGCAAAAAAGTAAGATAGAAGAAAAAGGAACTGAAAATGAAAAGTAGTTAGATGATTTCACTGGGATTGACAGTGGCACAAAAAGAATAGATAGGTGAGAACACCCCTCAAAAAATATTAAAAGGCAAAGAGGGAAATAGTGTTAAGAGACTAGGAGAAATTATGGGGAGAAATATTCAAATAATATATTTAAAAGTGACAAAAAGGATTTAGAAGAAAAGATACACTACATACAAAAATAAAAGAAAGAAAATCAATCTACGTCGCTTTCAATGTAGATTCATTTGAAAAATAAACTAATTGGTAGATATGGATGCAACAACAAAAAGAGAAGGTGGAAAGAAGGAGAGGAGGAGGGAGGGCTGTGAATGAAGTGAGGAGAGGAGGGGAGAAAGGTGAAGAGAAGAGAAGAAGGAAGGAAGGAAAGCGCTGAAGAAAGGAGAAAGGAGAAGGAGTGAGGGAAGTAGAGAGGAGAGAGGGAGGAGAGAGGAGGAGAGGGAAGTAGGAGGAAGGTAAGGAAAGGAAGAGATGGATAGTTGTTGCAAAATTGGGTGAAAAATGGTACATATGAGAAAGTAAAACAGACGGGTAAATTTCTTAACTGGAGGGTTATCTAATTGATATTCTAATGGAAGATGCTAAAATGGTTAAGTAAATACTATTATTAATAATGTTGTAATCTAACTAAAATGATGAATATGGTTGTAAACAGTTTGATTAATACTTTCTAAAAATATGTATACCCAAATAATAGTGTTTAAATTGAAAATGGAATTTTTATATGCTATAAAAAAAACTTGATATAAAAAAATTAAACAAAGCCAAATTGAACTTTATAGATTGAACTACATTTAGAAAATGCAGAAAGAAAACACCGTCCTCTGAATACAATTCAAATTGGACTGGCATATATGTAGAAATAATTACAAAACAATGATTAAAACTTGTTTTGAATCACAGCGTTTACATTTCTGTGGGAGACTTTCAGTTATTTGTATTCAGGTGGATTTTGTTGCGGCTGCCCTCTCCTGCCCTTCTCCTGCTTTTTCATTAACCTTAAAGTCAGAATATTCTACAGCTTAAGCTAACACTGGCATGTCAAAGAAGCAAGGAGAGCAGGAGAAAAACCCAAGCAGATCCAATCCTGAAGATCCAACTAGGTCCTGGCATCGAGCGGTGAGGCTGAATAGGACCTTCCTGATCCTGACACCATCTCTGCATTCTGAGCCTCCACCCGAAAACTACATCATTTATGGAGCTGGAGAATCTTGAGATTCGAATAACTTCAGTGATTACCCAGCCTTATGTATCTTGTGCCTGGAGGTGATGCCTGCTTCCTATTCTACCTCAGTTGCTGATAAGAAACTATGGCTTATCTTGGACAGGGCTAACCTAAGCTTCTCAATCAATTTATGACCTTGGACTGTTAACAACGTTGACACACATCTCTGTGGGCCAGAACAAATTAGGAGACACATTCAAGTTTGGGATTTTTTTTAATTAACCGGTTTTTTTTATTAGCCTTTTTCTCCTACTTGTTTCTGTGATGCCTTTTTTCCCCAAAAACATGTGCCAAAAAAGTGTGTAGATTCATGTGCACTCCTCCCACTATGAAGAGTTTTCTGTAGCAGACATACTTTGTGTGCATGTTTTGAACCACATTGCAAGGAGTTTGAATGTACAGTAGCCTATTGACAGAGTGGAAAAGTTGGATTTGGCTTTATAGCTTGACCTCTGAAGGATAATTATATCAGAGAAGCCCAGGTCCAGAGGTGGGTTCCTACCAGTTCGGATCGGTTCTATAGAGTATGTAGTAAGCTGCTGCTGACATCATAGAACTGGTTCTGGTCCATGGATGCCGCCATTTTTTTTGGGATTTTGTTTTGAATTTTTTAAAAAAAAAATCGTTTTTTTTCCTTCTTCTGCGCATGCGCAGAAGCTGGGTTGTGTCGCCATCTTGTTTTCGGCCTTTTTTATTTTTTGTAATTTTTTTGTACTGCACATACGTGTGCCCACAAGGCACACGCACGCAGCATGGTAGGCAGCGAACCGGCGGCGAGGTAAGTTAGAACCCACCCCTGCCCTGGTCCCTTAGGCAGTGCTCGGTACCTAGGACAATTTTGTCTGATCAGTCCCTGCCATTAAGTCCCATTTAGTGCTTAGAAAGGCTCTCTAATTGGAACCAAGCTCCTTGCTCTCTTTTTGACCTTATCACTGATCAGCAGCTGATTGGAACTTCTCAGCTGAGGAAGGCTCCGGTTTTTGTTTTGTTTTTCAGCTGAACTTCAGGAGAGAGAAAGGAGACGACAGGCTGAAGCCGCACTCTTGAGGCCGTAGCCTGGCAGACACATCTGGGAAGTGCAGTTTTTTCTTCAGTGTTTGCAACCGTTCCATAACACTTGACAGAGAGAAGGGAAGGTAAAGCAGCTCCTGTCCTAAGCCTTCATTTTTCCTGTCGGTTTCCTCATGGGGAACCTTTTGCACTTCCTATTAGGGAAGTTTTTTAAAAAAAAATTATGGGAGAGAAATAAAGTACGCTAGTAAACTTCTCTTTCTGGGCAGTGACCAAATGAATCAGCTTTGAACCCTGTGGGTAGATAATCACTCTAGTGTTCCTCTTTCTCATCCACCCCAGAGTTTCATCCGCAGACAGGTACCAGCCATAGATATTTTAAGACACCCAGAGGAGTTTTATGAGGTTGATTTATCTTCTTCCAAGATCAGAGGCTTCTCGCTCGTCACTGGAGGTCTGAAAAATCCAATAGCACATATGCACTCTCAAGACCACTGAATGGCAACACTCTCTTTACATAATAATGCCTTAGGATGAGTAAAGTGCTCTTTTCCTTTTCTTTCTCTTTCATTGGCATTTTTTTCATGATTTATTCATTTTATCTGAATAAATTTGGGTCTTTAGAGTGTCTCTCTATTATAGCAGCTATAATAAGTTGCTCTTGATACAAAATAATATTTTCAGCATATTGCCTCTTTCTGGAAGCAGGCCCTGCGTTCTAGCAGCTATGGTATACATGGGACTAATTACTCACAGACTCTTCTAGGTTTATTACTGTATCCCCCTCCTTCCTGCCTACGTATCCTGGGCAAAATGTCATCTTCAGTCAAAGTCATAAACTTTTCATGGATTTCTTCTATAAATTGTAGAAAAAAGAATGCCCATTACACCCAATGAAAAGCTGCATTGCACTGTTGTTCCAATAGTTGGTTGCTTCTTTTTTGTATATATTATGAGTTTTTATTAAATCGTTCCTCTGTAACTGCATTATGGTTTAATATCCCCAATTTGTAATATTTTAAAATTGCACCTGCCCTCAGGACCTTATGAAAATTAAATAAATGAGGACATTTTTTTTCCTACTCTACTTTTGAGCAAACATAAATATTTTATTTTATTTCCACTTCAAAAGGCCTTTTATTTGCCTCTCTCTGATTTCTCTTCTCCCACCTACTATTTCCAAATATATACCAAATATTCTAAAAAAAAATACTACGTGATATTAGATTGAATAACAAGACAGAAAGAAATGGAATCTTGGTGACAGTTGAGTTTTATAAAACAGTCAGCTGTGCTTTCAAGGTTTATGATATTTTTAGAGTCAACTGATTTATTGAACCAAATTCAATTTGACTTTGGGGGGGGGAATCATTTTTGCTACAACTTATCTTTTCCTCTTTGAGACTGTGGTTCCGGGGCTAGGTCATTCAATGGTAGCTTTGTCTGCACTGGCTTACTGATCGGTTTATTTAGATAAATGAACTTTAATGTACATTAATGACGTGATCTGTTGTACTGAGGAGGCAGATATATATATATATCCTCTTCAGGCATCTGTGAAAAGAATGCATGTAGGATGTATCATCATGCACAATTTCCCTCCGATGACTTGATGGGATGCAACTTTATTTGACAAACACTGCTGAAACTTATGGTTGGCCAAGCATTGTTGGAATTCACCATGAAACTAGGAACTCACCCTTTTTGATACCACAGAAAGTTGTAATTACCTTCACCTGAATTCACCAACTGCCACTCCTCTCTGGAAGAGTCCTCTTCCGAAGAACAGCAGGAATTACAGGTCCCTCCCTACCCAGGAAGACCCTAGGGGCTTACACCTCCTTAAAGATGAACTATGAAGTCATGTGGAAGACACATCAGATGAGGATGAGTTTGCAAAGGCATCCTGGGTCCTAAAGAGTGATGGTTCTTAAAAGGTACAGGGTTAGGGCCTACTTGGTGCATAGGCTGTAGAAAGTAAGGAAGGCGGCCTTGACAGAGACATGCAGGAACATAGGCCAAAAGGGCTAAAACCAATGTTTAAATATAGAAACACACAAGATTACATTCACAAGTGATTTAGGCTGTTGCCTCCTTAATTTGCTGAAGTGTAAGAAAGAGTAGCCAGAGCACAATCAGATTTGAAAGATTCTGTTAGTGTAATCAGACTTTTTTTTTAAAAAGTAGTTTTAACCTTCCTGTGGAAGTTGACTTCCTGGTCTGATCTAATTAGTATGGCCAATATACACAATATGCACAAAGGTCCTTTGTAGTCTTGTAATGATAATCTTGATTGTCGGGGTCATGTTTCATAACTCAAATCGAGAAGCATGGCACTTGGAATGCCTAAAAACACTGGTGGCATTGTCCAAAATTTGCCTTACTTGAGATATTAAAATAAGCTGTTGGGATTCTCCCTTGCTCTGGTCCTGTTTGGACTTAACAAATTGGACTTTTGAGGTTTCCCTGTTTTTGTGAAGGCTGGATTTATCATGACTTCCCTTTTCAGATTGCTCCCTATAAATGGTTTATTGCTGGCTCAGGCAGTAAACCTGACAATTAAACCCTCACCATTGTTCTTCCCTATCTACCTGGGGAGATTGCAGTGGGGGAAAAACAGGAACCATGCAGCATCTTCATTCCTCATCCTGCATTTTACTTTATGAGCAGAATGAAGAAACTATGGAGACAAGCCCGTTTCTAAAGAATTTAAGGAAGCGTCTTATACTGTTATCACTATTTAATTCATTATTGCCAACACCGAATGGAAGCAGCTCTCTTAACATTTCAAGGGGGAGCTTTTCCAAACCTGTTGGGAGATACAAAGCCGTAGAGTTGAGTTGAAAAGATACCCTTTCAATGGAAAACACAGGCTGTGTCATCAGGGAATGGTAAAATTTGTCACAGCCAACTTGCTGTGGCAAACTCATTGAGGCCAACCCGTCACGGACAACTCACCACAGCCAACTTGCAGTGCGTGAATTCGCCATGGACGACTCACTGCAAGACAACTCATTGCGGGACAATTTTAACAATTCTATTTAATTATTTAAACTAAATAAAAAATATTTTAGTTTTTGCCATTCACATTTCATTCCACCTTATCTTTGATATTAGTGTAACTCTTGTCCTGCAGTCAGTTGGCCATGGCAAGTGGGCTGTGGCGAGTTGGCTGCGGCGAATTGTCATAGACCCGTGTCACCAAGCTTATAACTTTCTCTTCAAAGTAGACCAGAGTAGGGAACCATAGTTATGAATGCAAATATTACTATTATTATAAGGTTACATTAACAGAATCTTGAATGTGTCGTCCTTCCACTTCCCCCACCCCAACTACTTTTAGAACTAGGGAGAGTTTTTCCTGACATGTTTTCTCAGATTATACTTCTGGTCTTAACAGATTCCACAGCCTGAAAAAGTTTTAAAATCCCCACTGTGGGGCATATTCATTAGGCAGCATCCTGCCAAGACATTTGGATTGATCCCTAGCTAAGAGTGGGTGGGATTGAATAGCGGTTCAATAGTGATTGGAGACTTTCCTTTCTAAGACTCTCTGGACAGGCTGCTTGAATTCTAGGATTTGGGGGGGGGAGCCTTTAACATGCTAAGCTGCAGGTTATTTACTATCTTATTTTCTCAATTTTTGTTGTATCTTTCTATCATGCTTTTGTTTTGTTTTCTTTTACCCCAGGAATGTACATTTCTGATAAAGCACCAGGGTATAATTTATGTAAACTAGCAAATCAATAATACATAATAGATTTCAGCAGGTGAGATTAATGTTTGCATAATTTTCCCTTTACAATCAGTAATACAGAGAATATTTGGCTGGAATATTATAATATTAATATAATGCTAATATAATACATGCTGTAGAGACAACAGGCAACAGAGAAAACAATAGTTGAGATCAGAGGTGGGTTTTGAATCTTCTTACGCTCAGGGTTGTGCTTCGAGGGTGCGTGCAAAGCGCGCAAGCGCACACGCGGCAGTCAAAATCCAAGATGGCTGCGCCCACAGAGCCACCAACAGAACTGGCTGCGTGACGTCACCATGGAGTTACTACCTACTCTATAGAATTGGATAGAACTGGTAGGAACCCAATTCTGGTAGAGATGAAATGTTCTGAATTCTGAGCTGAAAATTCTGGTGATGTTCTAAAAATTACCTCCTTCTCTCTAATCCTGTTAGATAATTGGAATCATTATGGATATTTACCATAGGGTAGTGATGCAGAAACAATCAATGCTTCCTCAATTGGAACATGTTTAGTTCATACGTGCTAGGTTTTCAATTTAAAAAATATATACCAAAATTAAGGTGGATTGCAACAATTAAAACTATATAAAACAAAACAGCCAACAGAATGCAATTAAACTCACTAATTAGTAAAATAATTTAAAAGATGTAACAATGCATGATTGCTAAAAACAAAGAAAAACCTTGATCCTAGGCTAAAGCCCTAAACTGAAATGGCTGTTAGATATCGGGCTGACAGCACTGCATAATCACCTAAGAAACTACTGTAACATACGAAGCTTGTCCTTGGTTTGTGACAACACATATATGGAGTCCTACTGAGCCAATTTACCACACTCGGAAGCAAATACTGTGCTGATGTCAGTGGAGATCGTGAATGACAGCTTTATGGCATTAGAATGAAAGATGTGATGATAATACATGTCTGTCGAGAACTGCTTATAAAAAGAAATGAAACAAAAACAATCTGATGCGGAGGTGAGATTATTTGAGTTCAGTCTGGTTAGGCTTTATCTGAATTTGGTTTACCTTGGAAATATTGAGAAGCACATTGTAAGCACTGAATAAAAACACAGTTCTGCAGCTATCTATGGAACCTTGCTGGGTTCTGAGTCACATGAAAGGAAATAAAGGGAATATTACACCTGAAGAAAGTCTCACTTTCTCAGTTTCAGTGTGGTGGATGCGAGAGTCTGTCTGGGCTTCCCTTCTTTATTCCAGTGGTGGGTTGCTCCCAGTTTGGTCCGGTTCTCCCGAACCTTTAACGCTGACTCCAAGATGAGAGCAAACCAGTTCTCTGTTACTGTGTAAGTTGGCCCGCCCGCCTGCCCCTGAGTTATACTGACCTTTATTTCTGCCTCTGAAGCCCAGCTGAACCGTGGCGGTAGATTGAATTGCCACTCTGCAGCTGTTTTCCTAACTCCGTGCCCTGTTTTCAAGGCGGAAGTTGAATTTCTTCACGAACTGTGCATGCGTGAAACAGGCTCGCACACATACGAAGCAAGAGTGTGTGTGCGAATTGTGTGCTCAGCAAACCGGTAGTAAAGCTGGTAGGAACTCACCCGCTGCTTTATTCGCGTCGGAAGCACGTTCAAATTACAGACATATATCATTTAATACTGAACAAATAAAATAGGTATAAAATAGGTTCTTGGTCATTTGGATGGGCTGATGCGAATCAGACAAAATGGTAATTTATACTGCTTGAAAACTATTAAGCAAGATCCTCTTAGGTTCTGATATATTTTTCCACCTATATTTGGGCTTAGTGTAGAATTAGAGTTCCAAGTTCTCGCCACACCAAATGTCACTTTTGCTTGCCAAATCCCACAATGTTAATTGAGGTGGATCAAGTGCCATGCCTTTGCCCAATCTCTTGAACCCGCGGGGAAATGATAGGCAAAACTACAGCTCCTAAACCTCTATGGGGAAAAAGGAACAGTCAGGACCCAGAAGAGTTGCAAAAGTTCTCGCCCTTGGGAAAACCGCTTACAATACATCCAACCTCCACAGAGCTCCAGCCTTGCTCCTGTTGAAACACTCATTGCATTTTCTGTTGAGCCGTGGCTTCACTGGAAATACCTCAGCATGGGACCACATGAGCAGTGAGCAAGCGCAACATGTTTGAAGCGGAGGTGGGTTCTGAATCTTCTTAGTGCCGGTTTGCTCAGGATCATGTCTTGAGTGTGCGTACACAAGGAAATAAAAAATAGCTTCTGCGCATGTGCAGAAGGAAAATCCAAGATGGCGCCGGCCACAGAGACACCGACAGAACCAGCTCTGTGACATCATCACGGAGTTACTACCGGTTCTATAGAACCAGAAAGAACCGATAGGAACCCATCTCTGGTTTG
>JANHFT010004355.1:54425-66626 GCA_032467955.1 Pseudoxenodon macrops | reverse complement strand
GCTCTGTGACATCATCACGGAGTTACTACCGGTTCTATAGAACCAGAAAGAACCGATAGGAACCCATCTCTGGTTTGAAGTGTCTTCAGCGGAAACAAACTGCAGTTTGTTGGGCAACTGAGCAGGTTATCCTGAGGGTTATTCATCCTCACCTCCCAAAGAAAGACCTGATTTGATTTTGTCAGTGCACATCTTGGGCTCTGTTAATGAGATCTATGTTGATTATCTTTGCAATGGTCTATCCAGGCTGAAACGTTTTTGAGAGCGGCTTTCAAGTGCTCTCAATCAAGTCCAGATGTGACAACTCGATGGCTGTTGATTAATAGCAGTTGTGCTTCGGCAAACTTTGACACCATGAGGCCTTTTCTCCTCAGGGTCTTGTCAGAAAATAGAATTAAGTACTTAGTTGGAGCCCAGTGGCAATATGAATTCAGGATTTCCAGAGGTTTTGTCTCTTATTGTATTTTAATGCAGCACACTATACCTTTAAGTGTGCTGCATTTTATATATTATAAATACAGGTAGTCCTCAACTTACAACAGTTCATTTAGTGACCGTTCAAAGTTACAATGGCACTGAAAAATGTGATTTATGACCATTTTTCACAGTTACGACCTTTGCTGCATCCCCATGATCATGGGATCAAAATTCGGATGCTTGGCAACTGGTTGATACTTATGACCATTGCTAAGGTCATGTGATCTCCTTTAGCGAGATGCTTCTGACAAGCAAAGCCAATGAGGAAGCCAGGTTGACTTAACAATCGGGTTACTCACTTATCAACTGCAGTGATTCACTTAACAATTATGGAAATTCACTTAACAATTAAGAAATATCCCACTTAACTAATGTCTCACTTAACAATAGAACTTTTGGGGTCAATTGTGGTCGTAAGTCGAGGACTACCTGTATATACTAAACCATATATTTTAACCATATTCCCCTTATCCTCAATGCACAGTGAAATAGAAAAAAAGAGGACAGAGAAGATGGGCCACTGACATAGAGAAAGCAGGATCAATCCTTGGAACATATTAGACAACATTGGACAACTGTTTGGAATAAAATGCAAATTTGTTTCCTTGATTTCTGCCACCAACTTGTTTTGTGGCAGGATGGCACTGCCCCGTCAGTCACACAAAAGCTGATCAGCAATGTCTGCAACCAGAATGCTCAACCTTCTCTGCGTGTAATGTGCCGTACCACAAGCTGCAATGGAGAATATTCCTGTGTCATAAACTGAAGCATACAGCCCAGCATCTGGACATTTTCTGCAGGGATTTGATGAAGATTAAGTAGAGAGCAATTCCAATGAGATGATGAACTGCAGAAGAGGCAATTAAATGTTCCACTGATTATGGTTAATGGGGCTAATTAGAGGATGTATTTTGAAATCGAAATGTCCATGACAGTTGAGGGAAGGAGAAGAACAGAGGAAATGCAGAGAATAAATAAAGTGTGTCAGTTGTTCAAGGCCTTTTCAACTCCTGCATCCCCTCTTGGTCGCACTTTATCCTGTTTTATGCAAGGTCAACATTTCTTCCTGTCACAACTTTGTTGCTCTCTCCATCCCTTCAAATTGTTTCTATATAATTGTTAGGTCAAAGGTTTTATATCAGTCCTTGCCTTTCAGTCTAATTTCCTGTACTGTTTTTTTTAATGGATATTGCATATAGGGGTGCATGCGTGTGGAGGAAGATATATATACACAAGGCTAGAGCTGTTAGAGCAAGGGTGTCAAACTCAAGGCCTGTGGGCCAGGTCTGACCCACAGGGTGCTTAGATCTGGCCCATGGGGCCGCCCTTGAAATAGCAAAGAACCAGCAAGCGGTGCCTCTGCCAGTGAAAATGGAAGTTGGGAAGGCCGTGCAGGGCCCTCCCGACCTCCGTTTTTGGTGGCGATGGCCTCCTACAGCCCTCCGCCAGCAAAAATGGAGCTTGCTGACAGAGCGCTTGGGCCATCACTGGCATCCCCGACATGAATGACGTCAAGCTGGCCACACCCACCTTGGCCACATCCACAAGAGTGACATCAAGCTGGGCACACCCAACTTGGCACGGCCCCGCAAGGTCAAACACAACCCTGATGCGTCCCTCAACAAAATTGAGTTTGACGCCCCTGGGTTAGAGGAAAGCTGAATCAGAAATACAAGTTACAAGGGCGCTGAAAAAAGTGACTTACGACCATTCTTCACAGTTATGAGCTTTGCAGCATCCCCATGGTCACGTGATCAAAATTCAGGTGCTTGGCAACCGTATTTATGGCCGTTGCTCTGCCCCAAGGTCATGTGACCACTTTTTTCAACCTTCTGACAAGCAAAGTCAATGGAGAAGCCAGATTCACTTAACAACCAGGTTACTAACTTAACAACAGTGAATCACTTAACAACTGTGGCAAGAAAAGTCATAAGATGGGGCAAAACTCATAAAACGTTTCACTTAACAACATAAATTTTGGGATAAATTGTGGTCGTAAGTTGAGAACTACATCTATGTTAAAGTGTAACACCTATAATTTTGTAATTATTTCACCACCCTGTGCTCTTTCAGATCAGATAAACTGGAGAAAAGAAGAAAAATTGGTGGCAGGAAGAGGGAAGATACACCTCTTACTCTGGACCCTAAAGAGAGGTAGAAAGTACTAAAGAGAGCTAAGAGGAAAAAATATCTCAATTTTAATTTTATTTGGGGAAATACCCTCCATATTATTTTTTTTAAATATTTTATACATATTTCTCCAAATATATAAATATGTATATAATTTTGCCCAATGGCACATTTTTGTCAGTTTGCTGCCAAATTATTTTACCCATTTTGCTACTTATCGCTAATTTCCCTAACAAGAAAAAGAAACTACATTTGCAAAAGTATACGAACATCTCCTTGCCTATGTGGCAGTATGATACAAATGTTTAAACAGATCTAATTTGGGAGTAATTTGATATATGTTATATGTCCAATGAAAGATGATTCAGAATTTAAGATGCTGCTTTCCAAATAAAAAATAAAAATGAGTAAAAATGTCTGTACAATGCGTAACTTTCCTTATTTTGACAACCCAGAGTTACCAACTGTAGCTGAAACCAACCCGAATGATTTTCCCAAATCACTCAACCAATGTGCATGTGATACACTAGTACAGTATATGTATGGGGGTACATATACGTGCTGAAACCTTCACTCACACTCCAAGGGCCAGGACAATGCGATGCACACACAGCCGTACAATAACACATTTGATTTATAAAATTATGTGATTCCCCACATCTCATACGTATGAACTATTATTGGATGGGGTGTGATGCTAGTTTGCCTCCTCGTGGTGTACCCTGGATAGCACGTTAGTGTGAACCAAACGACTAGTAAAAAGTGGCAGCCAGATTACATTGAAAAATTGGCAGTTAACGACAGTTGGCAGCCAAACCTCTTTGTAGAACTCCTGGCTCTCTATGGATAAACAACGGTAAGTCCATGTATTTGCCATACGCTAAATAAATATTATCGGATGTTGAAATATACACATAGCAATCTCCCTGGTGGAAAGAGGAAGGAGGAAGAAAAACAACAACAGAAGATGGGTGAAGAATTGTATTGGGTCAACAGGTAGTCCTCGACTTACAACAGTTCACTTAGTGACCAAAGTTACAACATCACTGCAAAAAGTGATTTATGAAAGTTTTTCACACTCATGACCATTGCAGCATTCTTACGGTCACATGATCAACATTCGCCTGCTGGGCAACTGGTTCATTTTTATGACGGTTGCAGTGTCCTGGGAACATGTGATCTCCCCTTTTGTGACCTTCTGACAGGCAAAGTCAATGGGGAAGCCAGATTCACTTAACAACCCTCTAACTAGTTGAACAACTGCAGCGTTTCACTTAACAATTTTGGCAAGAAAAGTAGTAAAATGGGGCAAAATTCACTTAACAACAACGTCTCACTTAGCAACAGAAATGTTGGGCTCAGTTTTGCGGTCGTAAGTTGAGGACTACCTGTATTACTCTTTCATATACCTTTCGCATCTGTTTGCTTTTTTTCTTTAAAGTACATAAACACACATTCTTAAATATAATTTTCCTGGGCATACATACGTTTTATAGACATCTCTTCCAGTTCATGAAATTCCTTTCCATGCAGCTCTGCTAATCGTATACATCACTGTTTGCAATACATAAGCAATTTTCAGGGCAAGAAATTGAATTCTCTGTCCCTATTAATGCTACAATGGATTCTTGAAATGAAATGCATTCCTTCAACATTTCTACCGTGAGTTGTCCTCACCGAATAGATTATTGCTTCTGGAGAACCGTACAAAGGATTACACTATAAATATATAAACGGCACAGGTATTTTTAACACATTCTTGTGCATTTGGACAAAAGCTATATTTTTCGTAAAAGCCACCATTTTAGTTATATGCATTGTCACTCCTCTCATTTTAACACACTGCAGACAAATCAGAAAAGTAGCAAGGCGGCCTTTTAACATTTCCAACAGTGCTGCTTTCCTCATCTGGCTACAATTAAGCCAACGAGATTCTCTTTCAGAGCAAACAAAAGAAAAGGGTGCTTGCTTTTTTTCTCCTGAATTTGGTATTCTCGCCATGAGAAATAATTTTGTGTAATTTCTGCTGTCATTTGGCTGTTCCAATTAGAGCCTCAATATTTAGAGGCTCTCGTGAGAAAATATTCTTTTTATCTACCATAAATTGGAAGTGGCTTCTGTTTGTAACCTAATTATCTCAGAAACGAAGCGCTGAGTAGCAATGTCTGCATACCGAGATTTGCTAAACATCACTTTAAGGTATAGGAGGACTTCATACGAGATAAATTTCACCGGGCACCAAATTTACTTTGACTTGCCCCCAAATTATCAGCATATTTTATTTGTCGCCTTCAATTTAGTGTTCTGAATTTTGGTTACAGTATGTGACATTTGTCAGGCATGGAAGCCATCTTGGGTATTGGATCTTCAGGCCTGCCACATTTAGTGCTGTGGGAAATTCGGAGGAGGGAATTGTATGGAGCAGGGGAGATATATAGCCATAATAACATTCCTTTCTCCATAGTCAAGGTCAGTCTGCCCTGAACATGGAGGGGTGTGACTGGGAGGCGTCTCCAGTTGGGATGGTGCCTTGATTGGACCATGTGATGGACATGTGGGTGCAGGGAAAGGGACTTGGAGTTTCTTTTGGGTGGGGAAAACATGGAAGCTTTCAGATTCGGGTTTTCCCAGATGTGCCAATATGACATCTCTAATAAAGTGGAACTTTGAGGAACTTCAAGCCTCAGAGTCTTCTTTCGTTGGGGGTGTTACTGGAACCCTGATAACATTTCTGTGATGTCTACATTGGCTGTTAGAAACATTTCGCTTAAGACACAAACTCCTTCTCTACTCTAGTCTGAGAACAAGAATGGCAAATGTTCCTTGCATGATCTCTGTTGTTGTAAGGAAGCTGTGCTACATTATTAAAGGCATATGAAATACGTGAGAGAGCCCAAGAATTTTTAGCAACCCATTTGCTCTATCTCCTCCTTCCTACCTATCAGCAACTTATAACATAAAACAGAAGGAAAGCAGTAACGTATTCGAAATTTAGACAAACGCATGAATATTTGGCAAATAGAATTGTTTTATGCACAGGAGGCAGCAGAATAACTATTCTACTAGTAGGATAATCCTCAGTTGATTTCAGATCCCATTAATTTTCCTAACCAATAGTGCCAATGTTATTTTGAATGTTCTCTGCTATTTATAAGCAACTCCAATCTTCAGGTAATCTTGCTTTCTATTACACCTGCAATGTATAGCAGCTAATACAGGTTAAAGTCCATCTCAGCCATGCACCCTTGCTGGTGACTTGTACCAATCATAGTCTCAACCTTCTTCCCTTGCTTGATATGTGGAAAAATGGAGTTGGGAGCACTATGTTTGCTCCCTAGGTAGCTAATAAACAAATGAGTAATAATAATAATAAACCTGGATCCGTATTATCTAAACAATTCAAGTATTCAGGGAAGGCAAGTACCCAGAATGTACTTGCAGTGTTCTGCTCTTTTTTTAAAATTTCCGAATGAACAGTTTTGAAGTTTTTAAAGTATTATAAAATTTTACAAGTTCTACTGATTATCACAAACGATTAGAGCATTTTCCACAGCCGAGGATTTGGAGGGCAAACACTTTTAACCAGGCCTGCAAGACATGGTCAGGGATCCTTCCTCTCCCTTTGAAAACTAGAATAGCACAATAGAACTTATCTTCATGGACCTTCCATCTCAGATTATAATGCGATTTATTTAACTCAACTTTCAGAGGGCTGAATGGGAATTCTGTGGGTCCAGCAAAAAGAATCTCCATAAACAAGGAAGCTTAGATGAAATTATACTATTTTTTTTAAAAAATCAAACAGAAACACAGAACTTGTTTCCGTGACATATGTTTGCCTACTAGCAGATCTGATGCTGGGTGCCAGGAATGAGCAAAATCTATTTTGCAGAACTGGAGTTTCTGAGATTTTTCTAGGAGCCTGACAGGAACGAGAGCGCAGAAACCAGACACCAGCTGCCAGGCCTGGTGAACGTCGGTGGCAACTGCAGGGCAGGCAATCTGCAGTCCCCAGTCTGCAAATGACTCTTCAGAGCTTTTTAATTTAGCCCTGCTTTTTCCTCCCATGTCTGCTCTCCCTTGAGTTACCACTGTGGCAGCTGCTGGTGTACATTTTTTGACTCTGCAATACCAGGTGACCCTGGAGTTCTCTCTGGTCAGAGGGCAGATGGGTTGGTTTCTGCACTGCAGGGAGTCCACAGTTGCAGGCTTTTGCAAAGAACAACAAACCTCAGGAATGGTAACAAGAGTGAATCAGGAGGAGGAGGAGAAGGAGAAGGCAGGCGAGTGGAGATCAAACTTTAACCTTCTCCCCGTAGCAAAATTCTGCTGCGTTGAGATCACAGGTGAAGAAGCTGTGATAAATATTGCCATCAGTAGTCATGCCATCAATCATGATGCCATTTTATTCTTCCTTTCAGAATTAAGTGGGTGACGGAGTCTGGTGCATCCCCTCATCTTTCAATCAATCTAGTACACAGGTGTCAAACTCACAATGTCGTGTTATTGTCGTGACGTACTGTGGCTTTTCCCCCGCTTCGCTAACCTGGGGTGGCCATGGCCAGCGCATGATGCATCCGTGAGTTTGACACCCCTTATCTAGCAGTAGTTTGTTAGAATTACATCCCCGATTTGTATCTGTAATTCTGCATTTGAGTACATAACTTGTCCCTTAAGCAAGAAAATTTATACATTATCCCATTTAAAAAAACAACAACATGATCCATAGCTAGAAGTAACTGAACTCCGTGATTATTTAATTCAGCCATTGATTAGGAGCTTGAGATCCCACCAATAACGGTGGTTTCTAGGTCACATTCTTTATTTTTATTCCCTCAGAGACATGAACAGATTGCGCAATAACTTTTTGGGTTCCCTCGTTTTGTCAGAGTTGGGAAGCAAGCTTTGGCGCTCCCAACCAAGGTAATAGAAGGTCCTTCAGATAAAGGTGCAGTATTGACAGAAAGGCTCATCAAAGAGAATAATTGGAGAATTTTGACATTCCTTGGATCAATGGTGTCATGCTTCTGAAGGGGAAATGCCATTTCATGGCAGCAAATACAGACTGAAAAACACCCTGATTCTTATTCCTAAGATTCTGCCGTAGTGGTACTGTATGTTGCTTTGACTAAGTAAAGTTGAAGTCTCCCTTGACTTTTAGTAACTACCCCAAATTGTCTGTATTCCTTTCATGGCAACAGTATGGAAGTAGTTTGATGTTGTCTTCTTTATTTCCCAGACCAATTTATTGTCCTGAGACTTCCTGATAGTTTCTCACCTAAGTATTAATCAATATTGACCCTGTTGTAAAGAAGCTTAGTGTTGATCGGCATGAATAAACTGTTAAGGAAGGATTACAACAAGAGATTGCACATTCCAAAGACTGAAGGAAAAGGGAGAAAGAAACTCAAAGTAGCCTCATTTTGATGGTTGTTTAGTGCACGATGGGGCAGAGAAAAACATGGAAACCTTTTTCTTGAAGATTCTGTTATTGTACCTCCAATAATAAAATAGCGTTCCTAGAATCTCTGCAGAATTTTTCTTGAGCTAGTCTATCTCTAAGGAAGAAGCAAAAGATATGCTGTTCCTGAGACCAAGGCATGTGGCTTAAAATAGGAGAAAGAAGATTTTGGTTGCACATGTTGAGGATTGTACTTGTATCTTATCTTTGTCCCCCCAAAAAAATTCAAGTCCCATTGGTATGCACTTCTGTAATGTGTGTGCATATGTGTGTGTGGTGTAAAGAAATGTGTTGCCACTCAGTGGTTTCCTATGTGTGTTTCACCAAAGGCAGAAAGTTTTTTGCCAGCAGAGCAATAAATGGGATTTCCTTCCAAGAAAACATGTCTAGAATAGGGCTTACTGGGGGCACAGCAGTAGACTGCAAAACTCATGTTTTCTAATGAAAATCTCAGAGGGAAAAATTGATGTGGAAAGCATCACACATTAGTATTACAATATTACAAATTCAAAACTGAAGCCAATGTGGTTGCTGATATACAAGTTGGAAAAATCACAACTGACTACATTGGAAAAATCCAACAACAACAACCAGACTCCAGATATTTAAGAAAATTTTGTTTTGCATTTGCATTTTATACATTTATATTTATATTTTACATGGTTAGGCACACTATTATCAAACTTAAATCAATTGCCTCCATTGGTAGATATTCAGAAATGCCTGAGCCAACTCCTTTTTCCCAAAGCTAAAGCAAGACCTAATTTTGCTTGGTGCTCTTCCATATACGGTGGTGGAGGAACCTTTCCTTTTGCCAAGTAATATTTTAAAAAATTACTGTCACAAACCACTTTTTGTTAAAATTGAATTATGATTCAATGGCCATCTCTGTTAGATTTTTATGTGGCCTGGAGATAGAACTCCACCTTTTGCCTCTGACCTAATCATGGCAAACTTGTCAACATACAGATGATCAATCATTCTTTCAACAGACACATTAGTGTGAATTTAAATATAGTCAATATATTCTGGCTCAAAGAGGTATCCAAGAAGCAATTTGTTCCAGGGATACATGGGAGAGTAACTGAGCTAGTTAGGCTTGCCAGTATTATATTTATCTGGAAACCACTGGTGGTTACTTTGGTTAAATGCATTCCCAAAAATTAAAACAAAATCCACCACATTTTCAAAAATGTAATGTTAACGCCAATTAATATCTAAATATTATTTCTGACATATTTCAAATGAGATTTCAGATTTTGTTTTGAACTGAACAGCTTTGTGGGTCATCCATTTCACCTAATCCAAATTATCATTTAATAAATAATCAGAATTCCATTTTGGAACAGTGGAATTTTAATTTGTTTTTTCATTGATGTTTATGGGGGGAAATTTAAAAATGACAACAGCAGAACTGGGTGAAATGTAAAGGATCTGGCAGCTTTCTCTGAGTGGATGATGACTGCAGGATCAAGGAGATGATTACTGTTTTAGATGCCAAAATTGTACATAATCCTTTCATTTTAAAGAGGTAGTACTAAAGCTACAGGGGATGTGGTGGCTCAGTGGCTAAGACGCTGAGCTTGTCGATCAGAAAGGTTGGCAGTTCAGCAGTTCGAATCCCTAGCGCCGCATAACGGAGTGAGCTCCCATTACTTGTCCCAGCTTTTACCAACCTAGCAGTCCAAAAGCATGTAAAAATGCAAGTAGAAAAATAGGAACCACCTTTGGTGGAAAGGTAACAATGTTTCATGCACCTTCCGTGTTTAGTCATGCTGGCCACATGATCACGAAGATGTCTTCAGACAGCGCTGGCTCTTAGGCTTTGAAATGGAGATGAGCACCATTCCCTAGAGTCGGGTACGACTAGCACATATGTGCGAGGGGAACCTTTACCTTTTATTAAAGCTACAGACATAAACAAAATTACCTGAAAATCTTTTAACCCAGCGGAGATTATTGCTATATAAAGCGGTACAGGATTGTCCATCAGATTGTAATTCTATGCACACCTTTCTGCTAGTAAGCCTAGTTGAACTCAGTGGGGCTTTTTTCCAAATAAACTTATTACAGCGCTGCCAATTCACATTTTAATCTTTGGACTATTGGCTCCGGGCATAGGAAAAACATGTTTTCTCCCTTTAATTGGGCTGAGACAAGAATGTGTGTCCCTGAGTAAGTATCAAAGTGTGGAACACAGTTTTTAATGCCAACTTCAACCTGTCCTTTCCCATTAGCTCCCCGAAACAAACAAGAGTGACAAAAAATAAAGGTGCTAAGAAGCCCACGGGGAAATAATTATCAGTATCTCATTAATTTGCACTCTGTGATACTCAGAAACAGCTCCTGGGTCCATTTAGCTTAATTTATTTATAATAAATCTTCCTTTTCCTCCTTTGATATCTCTTCAGTGCCTGCAGAATATAACTGCACAAAAGCTGACAATAGTAGTTTATTATTTCTTTTTTTAAGACCACAGACCGCATATACATGGCAATTAAAGATAATTCAGCACTCAAACTAGAACAAAGGAAATGCTAATATGCCTGTCAGTAATGGCTGCTCAGAGTAATAAAGGGAAGAAGCATCAAATAATTAAGTCGTTTTCCCAACTGATTTTTTTTCATTATTATTTAAATATACTTCCAAGCTTGTAGCAGCAGCATTCATGATGGCATGTCAAGCCAGCCTTTCCATCACTTACTTCCACCTTCTTTCATTTGGGTATCTACTATCTTCCCCTTTTTTAAAATGTCTTCCTTGACTGTATATATTCCACCCTGGCTTTGATATTGTCTATTAAAAAGTCTAAACTCAGAAAGGTTTTCATATTCCTTTCAATGCCCCCCCCCAAATGTATTAATTGTTCAAAGTTTAAAATATTTTGGGATGAAGATTTGAGAATGTTATTTATTTGGAAAACAGATTAGTGGATGCATTTCAAAATCAAGAAACTTTGCATATGAACTAATTCTTCTGAATTCACTGAACGTAACTACACTGCA
This sequence comes from Pseudoxenodon macrops, assembly GCA_032467955.1. Taxonomy (NCBI): domain Eukaryota; kingdom Metazoa; phylum Chordata; class Lepidosauria; order Squamata; family Pseudoxenodontidae; genus Pseudoxenodon; species Pseudoxenodon macrops. The sequence continues at coordinate 55,553 of JANHFT010004355.1, read as the reverse complement.
GGAAAATGTGTTTCATTGTTGATTGGTTCTCCGCAGGAAGTATTGGCAAATTCCTAAGGGACCTTGGATTTAATGGAAAATTCTAGCACCTGAAGCAAAGTGCATCACACAGGCTTTCATTGCTTTTGCAACAGCAGACCATAAGAGATACAGATACAGATTAACAGAGTTGGAAGGGACCTTGTAGGTCATCTAGTCCAAACCCCCACTCAAGCAGGAGACCCTAGACCAGTGATGGCGAATCCTTTCGGCACCGAATTCCCAAACCGGAACAGCCATACATGCGCATGCACATGAACATGCCAGAGCACTGGAAACCTGAAGACCAGCTGGCCGGCGTGCGCATGCCTGTTGTTTAGCTGGTTTTTTGGCTGTTTTCAGGCCATTTTTTGCCTGTTTTCAGGCCATTTTGAGGCTGTTTTCAGGCCATTTTTTGCCTGTTTTCAGGCCATTTTGGGGCTTTCAGGCCATTTTCAGGCTCTTTTCAGGCCACTTTGAGGCTGTTTTCAGGCCATTTTCAGGCTGTTTTCAGGCCATTTTCAGGCTGATTTGGGCCAGAAAAACAACCTGAAAATAGCTCAAAACCGGCCTGAAAATGCCCCCCAAAATGGCCAAAAACCAGACCGGTTTTTGGACCATTTTCAGGCCATGTTTTTGGCTGTTTTCAGGCAATTTCTGGGATGTTTTTCAGGCAAAACAACAGCCAGAAAATGACCTGGAAAATGGCCTGAAAACAGCCCAGAAATGGCCTGAAAAACAGCCTGTTTTCTGGTCATTTTTCAGACCATTTTCCGGCACTCCAGTGCCTGCAAAGACCAGCTGGCTGACATGCATGTGTGTTCCAGAAACCAGAAGAGCAGCTGGCGACTGTGCACATGCCCACAGAGAGGGCTCTGCATGCCACCTCTGGCACACGTGCCATAGGTTCAACATAGGTTTATGGTCACGGCCCTACACCATTTCTGACAAATGGCAGTCCAATTTCTTCTTCAAAGCTTCCAGTGATGAAGCTTCCACAACTTCCGAAGGCAATTTGTTCCATTGGTTGATTGTTCTCACTGTCAGAAAATGTCTCCTTATTTCCAGGTTGAATCTCTCCTTGGTCAGTTTCCATCCATTATTCCTTGT
>JANHFT010004355.1:39203-50892 GCA_032467955.1 Pseudoxenodon macrops | reverse complement strand
AAGAAGGAAAGGAAGGAAGGAGGAAGGGAGAAAGAGGAAAAGAAAGGAAGGGGGGAAAGAGAAAGAGAAAGAAAGAGAATGAAAGAAAGGAAGGAAGGAGGCAAGGAAGGAGGAAGGGAGAAAGAGAGAGAAAGAGAAAAAGAAAGGAAGGAAGGGAAGAAAGAGAGAGAGAAAGAAAGAGAAAAAGAGAGAAAGAAAGCAAGGAGATAGAAACAGAGAAAGAAAGAAAGAAAAGAAAGAAAGAAAGAAAGAAAAAGAAAGGTGGCAAGAAAGGAGAAAGGGAGAAAGAGAAAAAGAAAGGAAAGAAGGAAGGGAAGTAAGAGAGAGAAAGAGAAAGAGAGAAAGAGAAAAAGGGAAAGGAAAGGAGAGAGAAAGAACGAAAGAAAGAAAGGAAGGAAGGAGGCAAGGGACATCTAAGATTTTGAGAACAGCGGATGCCCCAAAATTATCCCCCCCCATAAAGCTTCAGGAAAATGACCCCCAAACTTAGATACTTGGAAACAAATCGGGGCGTTTATTCAATTATTTCAATTCCACAAATATGGAAAACGTTGGTTTTTGTCCCTCTGAATTACATCCAAAGCCCCCTAAGAGCTTTCAGCTCTAAATGCTGAGCAGGGACACTCAACCTTTGCTAAAGCTGAACTCACAAGCTGTTGTGCTCAATTGTGAAGTCTGGAGAATGATTTCAAACAAACAAACAAACGAACAAACAAACAAACCTTTACCAGAGTCCTTTTCGAGATTAGGGTGGAGGTGTGACGCTATCCAGGACGTCGACAAACCACACCTCTGGTCCTATCTCGGATTGCTAATTTTAGTTTTACATTTTAATTACGGTACCCTGCTTGGCGCGCTTAATCTTAAAAGAGGGCGAGATCTGAACGGTGGCAACTACCTCAGTGAAGTCAACTCTGCTGCACATAATTTATGGCTGAACTCTGACCCTGTTTCCCTCCTCCTCTCAGGCTGTGTCATAAATCACATTCTCCAACAAGGCACTTTGGCGGGCTGTAGAAAACATACCTCCCAGGCCGGCTCTGGTAATCTGAGATCCAACCTTGAGGAAGGTATGCGTGGAATGTGCTTTTGAACGTGGCTGCTGAACTGCCCCCTCCCTTCCTGCCCATGGCAACTCGAGAGCAGACCAGAAATGCTTTGCGAGTTGACACACCCTTCCCTCCTAGCATTGATGATGTTACCTAGTTCGGTAATGAAACGTCTGCGAGAAAACCCACCAAGCTCAAGGACCCCACAGAAGATTATACTTAAAATAGCTCTAACTCTGTGGCCCAAAGGAAGGACAGAAGTGTCTTGGATTCGAGTGAAGAGGGAACAGACAACCTGCGAGATCTTCTTGGGACTTCCAAGGGTTGATTTCTCGAGAGGCCCCTTGGTGGGAAGAGAGGGATGGATCGGCAAGCAGGAGGATGGCGGGCGTGAGACAGTGATGGGAAAGGAGGTGTTTACTTACGCTGGTATCTCATTGGTCAGTTGGCTTGCAAACGAAACAAAAATACAAAGGTGGTTGAAGACAGAGAGAAAGAAAGAAAGGAGGGGAGGAAAAGAGCGACAACATATCACGTTCTCCAAAGGGACTCCCCGACTCTGGAAGCGGAACATTGTTAGCCGAGTCCCCAAAAGGCCAGGATATCTAAAGAAATCCTGGATGGGATTGGAGAACGATTCATCAGCCGAGAATGAGACGTACACAGACAAGACACACAAGTGGGCAGACACAATAGGTTGGGTGAGCCGAATGGAGCATCCCTCTGCAGGAGCAGTGTACCTGCAGACCGGTTATGCTAAAAATGGGCGTCGGAAGAAAGAACGCAGCTTTCTACTCCGCAGATCAGCTTCTGGAAGGTTCTTGAAGAAAAATGGGGACAGTTTCCCCCCCCATCCTACAGGCTAAATTTTTGGTGGCCCTCAAAGGTTTTGAGCTGGGAATGAATCTTCTACTTTGGGGTCCCTTGTTTAAGATACGGGGAAGGTGCTGAAGACTGAAGGAGTGGGGGAGAGTGGGGGAGAAGGGATTGAACCCCGCCCCCAGATTTCTCTCGCTGAACTAGTGAATGGAAGGACTTCCGATTCTTCGCTCCAAGACTGCGTTTCCGGCAGGGGGATTCTGGGAATTGGAAGTCCTCCAGTCTTCAAGTTACCAAGGTTGAGACAGTGGGCGGGGCTTGTGGTTTTGGCTCCGCCCAAGGGAGGCGGGCCTGTAAGAAACAGGGCTCCCTCCCCTATGGCCAGATTTTGAATTTGGCCTCCTCTGTTGCTTTTAACTTGTTCGGTCTCTCCAAATCTTACCCCCGCCGGTCATTACCTCTTGGTAACGGCGTTGTGGTATTCGATGTAGGTCCTGCCGTCGAAGGCGATGGCTTCCAAGTCTCCAGCTGCCTTCTCGGTGAGGACTTAAGAGGGAGGGAAGCAAAATTTGAGAACAGTCCGTCGGTAACCGATCGCGAGCCCCATAATCCCAAGACGGCAAAGCTGACGTGAGGTCCTGGGTCTCAGCAAGCTTTGTATCTCAGCTTTTGGGGAACGAGGAACACCCAAAATATTGATCATTTCAGGCTGGAAAATATCCTGCCTCAAAATCCCACTTCCAGCCTGTCTTGAGAAGAAGATAGCAATAACATTTAGCACTTATATCCCGCTGCGCAGTGCTTTACTGCCCCTCTCTAACCGGTTTACAGAGTCAGCCCTATTGCCCCACAACAATCTGGGTCCTCATTTGACACGGCCCCCCCACTTAGAAGGACGGAAGGCTTGAATCGGTCAGGATCGAACTGCTGGCAGTGGGCAGAGTCACCCTGCAATACCGCATTCTAACCATGCACCCCTCCCCAAAGTATCCATCCATCATCTATTGCAGGGGTCCTCAAACTTTTTTAAACAGGGGGCCAATTCACGGTCCCTCAGACTGCTGGGGGGGGGAGCGGACTGGCTGGGTGGGTGTGGCAAGGTGGTCATGTGACTGGCTGGGTGTGGCTAGGTGGTCATGTGACTAGGTGGGCGTGGCCAGTCTAACAGTCCATTAAACAATACGCGCAAATTAAACTTTAATTTGTTTTGCTCCTGGGTGGTGTTTTATTTGCTTTTTTTTGCATGTTGCTCTTTTTTTGGTTGACTTTTCTTTTTACTAGATCGTTTCTTCAGTTGTTTAGGAGTCTAGCGGTCCAATTCAGGAAAGTCAATTTTGCAGCAATTTCTCTCCCTTCCTCTCTCGCTACCTATGTAACCAGGTTGGGAAAGGCAAGCTCCTTCTTCCGCACCGTCAAGGACCGGTCTGGTTGTGGGTCAAGAGAGGGTTCAAGATCTCCTTCCAAGGTCCACAGGGGTTTCCTCAGACTCACCTTTCTCGCAGTGGGTCCCGAAGAAGCCTCTGGGGCAGGTGCATTCGTAGGTCTCCAGACGGGGTTTGCAGATCCCGCTGTTCTGGCAAGGACTGGGCTTCTGAGTGCAGGGATGGGAGCGGAATGGCGATATCTCAACGGCGCTACGGATGTTCTCCTCTTTCAGGATGGGGGTCCCTTTGATGGAAATCTGAGCCATGGAAGAGGAGGAAGAGAGGAAGGATTAGGACTTTTCTAAAAAAAAACGAGGATTACCGAGTCCTACTCCAGGGATCACAGGCGTCAACCTGACTCAAGACGGGCGCCTTCCTGATGGAATTGCCATAATTCTCAGCTGGCGCAGCTAATTATCCTACTGGGTGGTAATTATGGAAGCTGCTATCCCATACAGTCCTAACGGACCGTAGGACGAAGAGATCCGGTCTAATCCGACGGATCCCCAGAAGAAGAGGACGTTCCACCAACATCTGTTGAGCTTCTGGAGGACCAAGCTGACCAGCTTTCTAGTTGGTAATGCTTTCATTCTCAAGTAATTTCAAAATTTCCTCCTATCGTTCAACTGAGAACTATCTCACTCACGGGATCCAGTCCTCCCTGGATCCCATGAGTAAGCAAAGAACCAACTGGATCCTTCTCGGCTGTTCCTTTTTCTCACCAGGTTTATTTTCCTAGTGATTCTCTTTCTATCCAGGAATCCATTTTCCACAGCTACAGAATACAAATTCCTACATTTCCCACCCCGAATTTGTTGCAGCCTTCGAAAGTTGTAGATCTTTAGTAGCCAGAGATCTAAAGGTCCTCCGTGTTCAATCTATTTCCTTCTTGGAACAAGTTCTCAGAAGGCCACCCAAGATAGCCTTCATATTTGCTTCTTATTGATTCTTGGCATTGATTAATGTTGGGCTTAATCCTTTGATTCAGTACACAATTAAGAGTCAATACATCAAGGAGTCGCTAGAACTCTGAGTGTTACTGCTTATACTTCTACCGGGAATGTAACACAGTTTAAATATTGTCTACAACAAACATATCAAACAAGAATACAGAAAGTGTACCTCATGGACAATGTACAGTACACCAGGATCTATTTTTGGGTGGTCTTTGGAGCTTCTCCCCAGAGCTCCAAATAGTTCTGCCCCTTGTTTTGTATTTTGGAGTAATACGGAACAAAATTCATGTAGTCCTTGACTTTCAACAGTTCATTTAGTGACCGTTCAAAATTACAGTGGCACTGAAAAAAATCACAACTGTTTTTCACTTATGAACCATTGCAGTGTCCCCAAGGTCACATGATCAAAATTCAGATGCTTGGCCACTGACTCATATTTATAGCGGTTGCAGTGCCCCAGGATCACGTGTGATCCCCTTTTGCGACCTTCTGACAAGAAAAAGTCAACAGGGAAGCCAGATTCACTTATCAACCCTGTTACTAACTTAACAACTGCAATGTTTCGTTTAGCCACTGCAGCAAGAAAAGTCGTTAAAATGGGCAAAACTCACTTAACCAATGTCTCTCTTAGCGACAGAAATTTCAGGCTCAATTGTGGTCGTACGTCGAGGACCACCTGCATATGCTTTAAGCCTCACCAACATTTCAACATTCTAAGGTAAAGGTAAAGGACTCGCACATATGCGCTAGTCGTTCCCTACTCTAGGGGGCAGTATTCATCTCCGTTTCAAAGCTGAAGAACCAGCGCTCTCCAAAGACGTCTCTGTGGTCATGTGGCCAGCATGACTAAATGCCAAAGGCGCACGAAACGCTGTTAAGCATTCTACGTACTCCTCAAAATGGCCTCTGGCCCCATCCATTTTGGGAATGTAATCTTAAAATGTTATGAGAATCCTAATGTGGCCCTGAGGTAACTGAGAACCTCTGAGACATAGTACAACCCTAGATGTTTTCTGGTCTTTTCCTGATTTCTGTTCCTGCCTCTAACATTTTTAGTCTTGCAGTAAGATTTTAAAATGCAGAGGACTATTTTCTGTTTTAAGACTTACAATCACCATTTACATTCAACACAACGCCAAACCTAAGTCCCTGGTTTTAGCTTGATTGCTAAATTTACAAATATTAGAGTTCAGATGTGAGTTTATGGCTGTTTGTACCTAGAGTTGGATACACACAGATTTCCCAGAAGCAAGAAAACCTCTGCTTAGGTGCTCAAGGAGTTTAGATCACTATGAAACTGTAAAGGATTTTTCATCTAATGCAAACAGAATGTTGTTTGTTATTCACTTGAAACTGTCCATCGGATCACAATTTAAAACAGTCCATCAGTTAAAAAACAACAACAACCTTGTATTTCACAATGTTTAATTAATATAATCTTCGTGTCATTCATTTCATTCGTTTTGGCTGCGCTCAAGACCATAATCTTTCCAAAGCAGCTTACACATTAAATCAATACCATTCAACACTGCAGATTTTTGGATAAGATCACATCAAATGAGATCTTATCTTTAACGAGGTCTTAAATACACAATAAAAAAACCAATGTAAGATAAGTAGTAATATAAACTATTGTTTTAAGCAAAGCAGAATTACCTTGCTCTTAAGATTCTTCCTAAGCAATGATACTTTTTTTTGGGTAAAATGTTATTAGATTCATTCTTCAGCTATTTATTTAATTTATCTTGCTGCCTATTCGCACATGGCGACTGAAGGCGGCTTACAGAATATAAAACCTCCTTTAAAGTAATAAAAAAAATCAAATAACTTAATATAAGAAAATCACCCCTACCCTCCCACCCCGGAGAGATCACATCACATGAGCCATTTAATGGGCTCCGTCCCACTCTGGGTTCCCCAGGCAGAACCAGGTCTTCAGCGCCTTCCGGAAGAGTGTTAGAGTGGGGGCCATTCTAATCTCTGGAGGGGGGGGGAATGATGTTCCAGATAGAGGGAGCCACCACCGAGAAGGGGTTGCCTGACCTTTCAGCATTGCAAATTTAAATAAATTTAAATAAATTAGTCAATTAAAAAAAAGCTGCTTGGAGAGATATGGGGGCTAATGTAGGAGGAGGAAATGGAGAAAAATGTTATTTTTGACAATTGCTTGGAAAAATTATCCTTGGTGTCCAAGAGAAACAAATTATATATACAAAGAGAGGTATAACAGAGGTAAGAATCTTAATTGTCAGCATCAGTGTTAAGTTCAGCCATCCTCTCTCTCTCAGAAAGTTTATGTACATGTATGGTAGGGTCAACTATATCCAGGCTGCAAAAATCTAGATGGCCACTAGATGGGAGCAAAAAGTTATACTTTTGTACCTCTTTGCTGACATCAAATAATCGTTTAGATTTGTTAAGCCAGGATATGGCAATCCTAATAAGCAAAATGTGTGCAAGACTTTCATGCTTGCCATTGTTCAAACCAATGAGTAACTGTGCTTCTGCCCTCTTAGCAGATGTCAAAATAATAATATATTTTAAGAGAAAATTCACAGTTCTGCACTTCAGGAAGGATCTTTGCTAAGTGAAGAGCCAAAACTCCATCTCTTAATTGGTGGACATTGTACTGCTGTTAAAATGCTTCATTTAGAAAAGGAGGCCAAGGGTCATGTTGTTTTGTTACTGCAAGTAACACCTGTTAAATCAGCAAAGCAAAGCAAAGCAATAAAGGCAAATTAATCTCTGTTGTTTCCTCCAAAACTACCTCTGCTCACCAGTATTCATGGACTGGCCCTGGAGGGACACAACCTATCTCACAAAACTGCTTTCATGGGGAAACTTGAAAGTAGAAAGAAAGAAACCATTTAGATAACCAAACTTGAAAACTGAAGCTGATTATGTGTTGGTTTTCCTGAGAGCCATGATTGGTAAATTAGGTTCTATAAGTATAACCAAAAAGGCATTTATTTACAAGAAATAGATTATTGGCATAAACAAAGCCTAGCATTCAGCTAGCTACATCCTCTCAAGAGGCGTTCCATAGACCTGGCAGAAAAACACACAGATGTCATCTTAGGTCAGCATTTTCTAAGACAAAGAGGACAGACAGAGTAAATACTTAGCTATCTACACCAATTGTACCAGGGGTGGGTTCTAACTTACCTCGCTGCTGGTTCACTTCCTCCCGCACTCGTGGACGCGCACGCTTTGAATGCGCGTGCATGCAGAGTGCAAAAAAATTACAAAAAATCTCCCCCACCAAAAAAGGCCAAAAACAAGATGGTGATGCATGCGCAGTGCTGAAAACTCATCTTATGCACATGCACAGAAGAAGAAGAAACCAATTTTTTTTAAAAAAAAATTCCCCAACAAAAAAAATCCCCAAAAAAGATGGCGGTGTCCACATACTAGAATTGGTTCCGTGATGTCACCAGCATCTTACTACCTACTCTATAGAACCAGTCCGAACCCATAGGAACCTACCTCTGAATTGTACTCTTGTGGCAAATCCTTTGAATCACCAACATGCAACATCAAGGAATAGGCAAAAAGGAAGAACTTCTGTTCAGAGCAGCCTCCAGACCGCTGTGCTTCTATTAGTAGCAACCCTCCAACTATATATTTATAGTCCTGTCCAAGAGTGGGTTGTAAATTGCTTTGCTGCCGGTTCGCTCAGGGTTGTGCCTTGCGCACATGCACAAAAGCTCGCACAAAAAATTAGGTTCTGCGCATGTGCAGAAGCAAAATTCAAAATGGCAGCGCCCATAGAGACACCAAAGGAACCGGCTCCGTGACATCATCGCCAAGTTACTAATGGTTCTATAGAACTGGATAGAACTGGTAGGAACCCACCTCTGGTCCTGTCCCAGGGGTGAAATTCAAAAATTTTCCCTACCTGTGGGTGTGGCTTGGTGGGCGTGGCAGGGGAAGGATACTGCAAAATCCCCATTCCCTCCCCACTCTGGGGCTAGCCAGAGGTGGTATTTACCAGTTCTCTGAACTACTCAAAATTTCCACTACCGATTCTCCACAACTTGATAGAACCTGCTGAATTTCATCCTTGCCCTGTCCTCTTTGGCCTAGAGCTGGACACTAGGCTTGATGTTTGAATGGCTTTTGGAAATTTCTGGCAGCTGAATCTTGAATCTTTGTCTAGTAACTCCACTTCTCTCATGACAGCAGATGACTCAAGTTGTAAGGCAAGTCATGGACTCTGCGATGTTTTCAGGTCTTGTATGCTCTCTGATCTCTCACCTGATTCTTATTACAATCAGGAAGGTCACAACATGGCAATAAAGCCATTCAACAATTTGTATTTGCTTGCTTTTCTTTTTTGCATTGGCTGACACAGGACATTCAGCTTGCCAACTTATAAGTCCCTTACAACCCCTTACAAGTCTCAAGTCATCCTTTTAAGAAAAAGGAAAGACCAAAACCACTCCACCGTATAAGCCTGGGTCATTTTATTATTAAATAAGAACAATGGAATTAGATTTGCAGTGCTCATTTTAGCAATCCAAACTGCAAACAGAAGAGAAATATTTACTGTAATATTGTTTGCTGCAAAACAAGCTGCCAGCCCTTCTGATATTTTGCTTTTGCTTTTCTCTTCATAATCTGCTTCTCTGTTCCTGCTTTTGTTCCTCCTTTCCATCCTTCCCTATAACAATTATATAATTACTGCTGCTTATAAACCTGCAGTACTTAAGAATGCTGAAAGCACATCTGATCTATTAATGCTTAACTAATCCTTGGGTGAGTCTCCTTTCCCTATGCAGGCTTGGAAACGGCTACCTAATGAATTTCAAATGACAAAGAGGCCAGCACCTTAGATAAGCTCCTGATCGATCAGGTGTTTAATATGCATCGATTTGCATGGCATTAAGGCCAACCTTTTGATTTCAGGGGGGAAACTGCAAATTAAAGGCTCCAGAGAGAGCTGACTGTATATGCCTTATAAGCCCGTCAAGAAACAAGAGTGTACTTTTAGTCCCCCATCTCGCCCTCATTTCTAAAATTCTATGATCACCTCATTAAATTCAGGGGTGGGGAGGGAGAAATTACAGCATTGAAATGGTAATCCTTGCTGCCTGTTTCAGTGTAGAATTGTGCTGCTTGCTACTTCTTGAAGATTATGTTTTCAGGCTGCCACCAAGTGTTAAAGTAACCACAGTTTTTACATATATCAACGTTTTACATATATTTTGCTGTTGATATTGTATCAAATTATTTTCTGTATTATCTATGGATTGGAATCTTGGTGAATGCTCCTAGATAAAGATTTTATTGTAAATCACTCACGTACGTTCACAGCATTATAGAGATTATGATGTTTTCCCACTGTGTGTTCCTACAGCTTTTTTCTTTTCCCAGAAAATGCTTTGAAGAAAAGACAGAATATTTGTAAGGTGTCATGAGACTACTAGTAGTAGTACCCTATATTGTCTGTCTTTTATGGAAGCTATAGATACGTTTTCAAATTATATACCGGTATTATCCCGCCATGCAACTACTGTATTTTTCAGAGTATAAGATGCACCTTTCCTCCCCCTAACAGAGGGTGGAAATGTTGGTGCGTCCTATACATCAGTGCGTCTTATAGTCCGGAAAATATGTAAAGTATCACGCATAAAAGAGCTTCCAGATGAACCTTTTTATAATGATTTGTTTCCTGTCTTCCATTGCTACTCCATTTGAACAAATCGTAAAGATAGATAGAAATGCGTTGATGATAAAGGTAGAAATCTTTACATCTGGGACAAACTGCTTGACTTCACTTGGGAGAGAGGAACATCTGTACATCCCCATTTTAAACAAAAGTGATGCAATCCAATGTATGTTCCGACTGATGTCCATTTAGCAAAGGCACGTTTAAACTTTTTGCGTGTGATTTCCCTACCTCTAATAGCAAAATTATGCTTGGCTGTTGTAAAGTTGTACTGTGTGGTAACGAACCTAAAGTGTATTTATCGAGAGTGAGGAGCAATTTAACTGAAGGATTTTGAAGTTCTAGGCTGGGGCCGTCATGTCAGTGCTTAACATTGAAAATGGCAAGGAAGGTGATGGTGGGGAAGGGGGGGGGAATGAGCTGACCAGCCTACACAGAGATGTTGTAAATCATTTATACATTTCTCCAACGTTGGATCCAAATCATTTTCCACTCAGAGCTCATCTGAAGTTCAGAAACTTTCTCCTCGAGTTCGCATGGCATGATTTGTTGTTTGCAGAATGACTCAGTGCAATGAAAGGCTTATCACAAGCTGTCTTTTTGGCACTGACATACCACCTAAGCTGTGGCATGCTTCAGTCAATAAAAGCGGAATGTGATCTGCCTAACAACTCCCCGGCAGCCTTTCTTAAAATTCTGCTCCACTCCATCTTCCAAAAGTTTGCTTACTCTATTTTCCTCTCTTCGATGATAACTGAAAGGTATTAAATTCTCGGTTGCATAAAAGGGTTAGTCAAGGGCTTGCCTTAGAGCTAATGTAGTGGAAAGAGAATTGGACTTTTGACCAGAGAGAGATCAGAGTTCAAATCTTCAGCTCCGCTGTTCATAGGAAGACCCCGAGTCAACCAGCCTCACAACCACGTTGTTGAGAATACATCCGATGTATGTCATACTGAGATCCCTAGAGGATCAGGACACTACAAATATTGCAATATATAAACACTGACCCAAGTGTCACTGAGTTCAATAAACAAGATTTTGTCTTACTGTGCTGGTTCTTAAGATAACTAAAACTGCAACGCACAAATAAGCATTGTTGAAATGATTGTGAATACCACTTGTGCTGAGTGTCATGCAGTGAATACAAAGAGGTTAATGTCACGGAAATTATAGTTTAGGAACTCTACTTCAGCAGATACTTAAAGGTTTCCCACTGAAACCAGTAAAGCTTTAGTCTATTTAATGCTGGCTACATCATGCACTCTGACAGGCATGATCCACCTGATAGTTTCAGTCATATGCATCTCAAGGACGCGTCCTAAGAAGGCAACTTTACACTCTTCAGGGGGTCTCCTACTATACAATTTAAGGTTTTAAATCAAACAATGTAAATAACATCGACTACTAGATTACTCCATTACATTTACATTCCACTTTTCAGCCAGGGAGTTCAGAGTAGCATCCACATTTTATTCACAACAAATATTAAGATCAGCAAGTGGCAGCACCTAGCTGGCTGATTATGAAAACGCTAAAGTGATTAATATAAAGTGAGCCGTGATGGCGCAGTGGTTAGAATGCAGTACTGCAGGCTACTTCTGCTGACTGCCTGCTGCTTGCAATTTGGTAGTTTGAATCTCACCAGGTTCAAGGATGACCCAGCTTTCCATCCTTCCGAGGTGGGTAAAATGAAGACCCAGATTGTTGGGGGGCAATAGGCTGACTCTGTAAACTGCTTAGAGAGGGTTGTAAAGCACTATAAAGTGGTAT
>JANHFT010004353.1:30167-42158 GCA_032467955.1 Pseudoxenodon macrops | reverse complement strand
TTCCTGGCTTTGCATGCTTTGTTCATTGCTTCTCTCTATCAGCTGTGCTTTAGAAGCTTTTTCCCCCAGTCCTAATCGGGATAAAATAATGTGCTGAAGCTGACCAGACTAAGGACACTAGCCAGATGAATACCTGGTAGGCAGATTTTCCCCTCTATTTTCCTCCCCAAAAACTCAAGTGCGTCTTATACTCAGGTTCGTCTTATACTCCGAAAAATACAGTATGTCATTTTGTCAGTTCCCTAGATCTCTAACTGGCAAAGAATTCCAAGTTATAATTCAAGCCAGCACATTTTCTTCTCAAAAATATTGCTCCTTTGGATGGAGTTAGATCAAAACCTGACAGGTCAAGGGTTCCTAGGAAAATTTATCAGCTCAAAGACATTACTTTGTAAGCACAGAAAGCAGTGGGTTAGCCGTTCAGGCCAGTTTGGGAAACTCATATTTTTTGGACTCCACAAATTCATATTTACTTAGCTTTTAACTGTCATTAGGTTTCTCTAGTAGGATTACTCAAGTTCAGCCATTGATAAACTGGTGTCCTTTGGAAGTTCAGACTGGGTCTTAGAATTAGCCAGGTTTCCTGAAAATTCTGAGAGTTGTAGTCTTAGAGATTTGAGATCAACAGATTAGAAAATGCGGTTGCAAAGCTGTTGCGAAACTGTTGGAAAGCAAAACACAGTGTAATTAATTGACCGCTAAGTTATGCAAACCCAGTGTGATTCATGGTTCAGTGTGTAGTGCAAACAACTGCCATTGTAAAATAAAAATAACTGCTTGTCTTGGAAGCGTGTTACCTCCCCATCCGTCCTGATTTCCATTCACCTCTTTCTGCATAGATCCCAAATGCTCTTCTGAAGTCAACAGTTCGAATGACACTGCAGCTTTAATATTGTTCATCCGTGAACAGTAACTGTGAGAACAGTTCAAACATCCCATACTGCCCATCAAAAAATTAAATGAGTTTATATCTTGGATCAGCAATTAGTTTTGCAGGAAGGTGATCCTGAAAACAGTGGGGATTGGTGAGCAAAAGAGTCATTTTTATTTCCCCAAAGGCTCTCTTGCCAAATCCTAATGCAGAAGACAGAGTAAAGTAGTTAGTTTTCAATTTGAGGTGCAGTGACTTCACAGCTTCTTCCCTCTTTTGACAGCAGTATGTGTTCACTTATCTCAAAATGAGGCAAACTGGTTTTGTTATGTTGGAAAGTTCTGCTGAGTACCATAAGTAAATCTAAGCTCCTGCCCTAACCAATAATTCTACTGTAGTCTTGGTGGTAATAGAATAAAACTACACTCCTCTCTTTGCAACAGAATACCTTATGCCACCAGACTTGAAATTTTGAGCCTAGAAAATTTAGAGCTATGCCGCCTTCAATCTGTTTAAATGTGTTGCACACAAAATTATCTGCTACAATGTCCTACCTGTCAATGACTACTTCAGCTTCAACCGCAACAATACACAAGTCAACAATAGATACAAACGTAATGTAAACCGTTCCAAACATGATTGCAAAAAATTCGACTTCAGCAACAGAGTGATCAATGCCTGGAATACATTACATAATTCTGTAGTTTCTTCCTCAAACCCCCAAAACTTTAACCTTAGACTGTCAACTGTTGACCTAACCCCATTCCTAAGAGGTCTGTAAGGGGCATGCATAAGCCACCAGCATGCCTACCTTCCCTGTCCTAATATCTCCATGTATTCGTAAAATATCATGTACTCATAACCATGCTTGTACATAATATATATTCACAATCATGCTTATTCTTTGTTTGTAATCTTATACATGCTTGACAAAAAAATAAAATAAAAATAAGATAAAAAAATAAATTGAGAATGTCCACTGAAGATCCTCACATACCAAAGTACGACTTCCCTTCCCAGGAAGAATGCCGGTCTAGAGAAACAGAGCGTGCCACTGTGCATGTATAGAGGGATGTCCCCTTCATCTTGCTAGCAACTTTGAAAAAGCAAAAGTGGGAGTTCTCTCTAGATCTCATCTTTTGTTCTGGAACCCTATCTCTTTTGGGAGTTAGTCAAAACCTGGCTGTTCTGGAAGGTGTTTAACACCAGAGTTATTAAAAATGCAATTATTAATATAGGTAGTCTTGGACTTATAGTCACTCATTTAGTGATCCTTCAAAGCACTGAGAAAAAATATTTATGACCAGTCCTCTCACTTATGAGCATCCCAACAGTCACGTGATCAAAAATTAGGCACTTGGCAACTGGCATGAATTTAGGATGGTTGCAGTATCCCAGGTCTCACAAGCAAAGTCAATGGGGGAAGCTGGATCTGCTTAACAACCAATGAGTCTGCTCACAACTGTGATTGTAAGTAGCAGACTACCTATGAAGGGGGTGAATAAGGGTGGGGACTTCTAGGTTTCTATGAACAGTAAGCTGTTCTGCTTTCCAGCCACAGATTGCTGATCAATTGGTAATCAATGTTTAGGTTTCAGAATGACTCCTAATTGTGAAAAGAATCCCTTTGCAAATTCCATTTTAAGCAGGAAAAAAAAGCTCTGATGGATCATCAGACCAAGGTCAGTCTAAAATTTACAGTGACCACACAAATGCCTCTGGTTCTTCCACAATTAGAAGGCAGAGACTTATGCCTTTGCCCAACATGGAACAGGCATATTCTCACAAAGTCACTTTCTTCCATCACAATACACAATGTTGGATGCTCAGCCATCTCACACTGTAGGAATCCCTAATTCTGGTATCCCACATTAAACTGAGAAAACATTTCCAAGTTTCACCCCCCCAATCAATAAGTACTAAGGCAGGACTGGCCCATATCCTCTTAACCAATCAAATGTTTTGTGAAGTAACATGCTGAGACAACTGGCGGGGCATGTTGGACTAGGATGGGGGAGACGGAGGTTCTAGTCCTCTCTTAGGTACTGAAGTCAGCTGGGGGCCTTGGCCCAGTCACTGCCTCTCAGCCATAATTAGCATCAGGCTCTACAACAAGTTAGCTGATAAAGAAAAAAAACTTTGTCGCCTCAGGCTTTGCTGTAAGAAATAGGTAAGCACAGTGGAAAAAATACATGGGCCCTGCATCTGTGCAAAACAAATGCTAAGGAAAACAATAGCAAACAATAGTATATGCCATATTTATTTATAACTGAGATCACTGATTGTTGGCCTGCAGTCTTAATATTCCCTAAGTACAAAATTCTATTTAAGATACAAAGATATTTGTGGAGTTTGATTGCATAACTGTGCATTTGTATAAAAAAATGTGTTGCTAGAAAAAATGATATAATTTTATAGTAATTACTTTTCAAACATCAAAGTAAAAAATCATGAACATCATACGTGTGCTTGTTAGAATGTATTCAAAGCATAGAATTATCCCTTATATAATAGTTACATTTTGTTCTAAGATTAAATTGGCCCAGTGTCTAGAAAGATGTAAATTTATGTTCTCATCACCATCTAGTTGAACTATTACGTACAGTAGGACCAGTCAAATATATAGAATCGTACACGGTAACTGGTGGTAGATATTGTGAACTACCATAATTACAATAAAGCTATCATGTGGGTTTCCACTAGTTGCCAGAACATTTTCAAGTTTAATCTAAAGTGCAGGTTTAACTCCAAAAGCCCTATTATGGCTTGCCCCCCTTAAGTACTTTTAGTACAACATCCACAAATCTGTCAACCCATATAATACAAATAACCCCAGAAAAAAATGCTAGTATTTCTGAATTATCATGACATCCGGGCGGCCAAGACAATCAAAATGTTCTTTTCAGTTAGTGTGCTTTTCTTGTGGATTATTCTTCCATTAAAGGTTAAATTTCCTCCTGCTGAATTGAGATATTCCAGAATCAGGATAAATGGATCTCATCTAGAACACTTTTTAATTAATTAAAAGTACTATTGGAACTTCTAATATATTATTCTGGTTTTCAGTTAATAATGAATGTTTTTCTTAACAATATTGCTTTATTATTTTTACTGCAAATGCTTTATTTTCTGTAAAATTCTCATGATTAGAGCAGTATAGAAATAAAATAAATAAGTAAAATTAACATATACAACTAAAAATATAACAAAAATCCTGCCAAATGTTATGTGCAATGGAAAATATCAAAGCTTATTACTGTCCTGTTCCAGGTCAAAACATACGAAGGTATATTTTGTTCTCTTTCCTAAATGAAGTTTGCAAACTCATGCACACTTGTAGTATTGGTCACAGTTTTGGTCACATTACAAAGATGATGCTGAGACTTTGGAAAAAGTGCAAAGAAGAGCAACTAAGATGACTAAAGCCCTGGAGATTAAACATATGAAGAAGATTGCAGGATTTGAGTTTGGCTAGTCTAATTAAAAGAAAAATTTAGGGACACTCTTTGCATCCCATCAAGGTCTTACATTGGGATATGGCAGTAAATCCATATGCTCATCTTCAGAGAACAATGGTGTTTCTGTATGCTGGTTGTTGGCCTGATTTCCTCTGCCTGCTCAGATGGCGGTCTGGTGGCACTGGAGCTTACTGCTTGTTTTCTGCTGGCACTTCTGGAGTTGACTGTTCATTGATCTCCTCCTCTGATGCCAAACCTGAACCCACCATGACACTTACAATCAGGGGTGGGCTGCTGGGGGTTTGCAGGGGTTTGCAAGAACCTCTAACTAAGATTCTGTGCAGTTTGGAGAACCCCCAAATCCCACTCCTGTCCGGCCTTGCCCACCCTGTCCCTCCCAGGAGTTCCCATGCAGCCCATTTTGGATGCAGGTAAATGCAGAGTAAGCGCAGAAGCTCGGGGAGGAGGCAAAACAGGCCTACCAGAGGTTTGAGAAGGCCAGAGGGCCTCTGGAGCCTGAGGAGATGGTTTTTGCCCTCCCGGAGGCTCAAGAAAAGCCTCTGGAGGGTACAAATGCCCCCCACCGTGGTGCATGAGGCTGACTAGGCCACACCCATCATGGCCATGCCCACCCAGCAACTAGGCACAGAACCTCTTGATAAAAAATTTTTTTAAAGTTTTTTTATTTTCTTTCCATATAAACATTCACACATTTATCATCATGTTTTACATATCATTCATTATTCATTATACTTTTATACATATATTCTACTTTATTTTATTCTTTTATAGTTTCAAGATTGCTTTCCTGCCATCCCCCCTTTGCCCTTTGCCCTTTGTTCCCTCCCTTGCCCTCCTTTCCTACCTCCCTTCTCCTTTTCCGACTCCTCTTCTCTATTCCCCCCTTCTACTCTTCCTCTAACTCCCTCTCCTCTTCTCCCTTCCTCCTCTTCCTTTCTTGTTTCCTACTTCCCCTCCCTCTTCTCCTTCTTCCCCCTTTTCCGGGATGGCATTCCAGCAACCTTGTATTATTTCTCAGCAACCTTATATATTTTCTACTTAAAACCTTCTTTACAATGATGGATGAACTAATTCTGCAAGATGCATGGAGGGAAAGGAATATAAAAGAAAGACAATATACATTCTACTCTAATAGACACTTGTCATAGTCAAGAATAGATATGATTTGGATGTCATCAAAATTATTGACTAAAGTGGAAAAGATTGAAATTGAAGCAGGCACTTGGGCAGACCACAACCCAATGATGATGAAGTGAAAAGGACAAAGAAAGAGACCAAGATGGACTTTGAACCAGAGACTGTTATCTGATAAAAAAATTCAAACATATATGGAAAAAGAACTGACTTTCTTTTTCAGAGAAAATAAGGAGGAAGATACTTCATTACAAAATGTATGAGACACTTGTAAGCATATATTAGAGGACAAATAATAACATACTTAGGAAAACAAAGGAAACAAATGAGACAAAAATGAGCCCTCCTTATGTCTACCGTATGCCATGTTCTTTCTAAGGGATGGACTGGGTGAGGACAGAAATTTGGGAGAATCAGTTCCTGCGCCCTATGAAAATGCGTATTAACCTTGGGAATAACCTTAGGACAATCCTGTCTGTGTGGAAAACACACAGATCCCCCAACTGATAGGATATCGAGTTAGCTTTGAGATCCACCTAACGGATGTGATAGCTACTAAAACGTCACCTTGAAAGACAGGTGACATAGACTGGCAGAATGTAAAAGCTCATAGGGGACCCCGTAAGGGACTTCAGAACCTTAGATAAGTCACGGTACCTATGTGCTGCCAGGGGCCACAAGTTTGTGGCCCTTTTAGAAGCCTGCGGATCATGGGATGTTGTGCTAGGGACTCAGATCTCCATAAGTTAAGCCAGATGATAGTGCTGCTACATGTCTACGCAAAGTATTGGGGGCCAACCCTTTGTCTAACCCACTCTGTAGGAAACTCACAATCTGGCCTATTGAAACCTGTAATGGAGAGATGTTAAACTTGGAACATCAGGAGCAGAAAACCTTCCATGTTGCTGAGTATATGCGCTCAGTGGAAGGACTCCTGGAGGCTTGGATCGTTGAGATGGCCCTGGAGCAGATATTGTCAGCCCTCAGAACATTCCGCTCAAGTGCCAGGCGGTCAGTTGATACCACTGCAGGTCCAGGTGGACTAATGTCCCCTGGCTGAGAGTGTCTTGTCTCTGAGGTATCTTCCACGGCCGGGCCACTGACAGATTATCAGGTCAGCAAACCAAGCCCACCTGGTCCAATAAAGGGCCAGGAAGATGATATCCGCCTTCTCCTCTAGGATCTTCCTGATCACCCTCAGGATTAGGGGCAGAGGAGGGAAGGCATACAAGAGCCCTGGAGGCCAGCAGCAGCGGAGAGCATTGACTCCCTCTGCCTCCTCAAATGAAAATCTGGAGAGAAACCTGGGAAGCTGTGTGTTTTCTGGGATTGTAAAGAGATCCACCTTCGGACATCTGAATCGATCCACTAGTTCCCTGAAGAGGGATGGGTGCAGGTACCACTCTACTTGGTCAACAGCTGTCCTGCTCAGCCAATCCACCTGCATGTTGGATGCCCCGGAGATGTGTTCTGCTGTCAGAGAACACAGGTGTCTCTCTGCTCAAAGCCCCAGCTGTCTGGCCTCTAGCATGAGGGCCTTGGACCTTGTGCCCCCCCTGTCAATTTATGTGTGCCTTCATGGCCACATTGTCCATTAACACTAGTACATGTTTGTCTATGAGGGATCTCTGAAATTTGCAGAGAGCTAGATGGATTACTCTCAGTTCTAGCCAATTGATGTTGTGTTCCTTGTCCCTCTGGGTCCATTGCCCCTGGGCCATCCCTGACTGGAAATGCGCCACCCAGCCGAAGAGGCTGGCATCTGTTGTTATGACCAGGCACTGAGGCTCTCTGCTGATGCATCCCTTGGAGATGGCCGGAGACCTCCACCAATTGAGGGAATGGTGCACTTCCCTGGGGATCTGGACCTTGGTTGTTGAATTGCTTCTGCCCACCCTCTGGAAGGGTAAAATAAACCATTGAAGCTCCCTAGAATGTAGACATGCCCATAGCATGATGGAAATACATCTTGCCCAGGAGCTTTGAGAGTAACACTAGGGGAACCCTGGACTCTGTCTGTACCTTGACCACCAGATCCCTAATACTGTCCTATCGTTCCTGAGACAGATAAACTCTGCATTCAATGGAGTCTATTACCACCCCCAGATGAAGCAAGCAGTTAACCGGAGATATATGGCTTTTCTCTCTGTTAACTGAGAAACCTAAATGGGATAAATCTGCAAGACTACCTGGAGATCTTCCCTAGCTTGTGGAATCAAGGATGATTGAATAAGTATATCATCCAGGTAACATTGGGCTCTAATGGGAATCTTTCTGAGATGAGCTGCCAAGCTGCCAGAACCTTGGTGAATGTCCTGGGGGCTGAAGAAAGCCCAAATGGTAAGGCCCTATACTGGCAGTGGGTGCCATCAAACTGAAACCTAAGTAATTGCCTATGCGCATGGAGAATAGGAATGCGGAGGTAAGCCTCCGTCAAATCAATCAAAGCGAGGAAGTCGCCCTGCCTAACGCCCACAAGAATGGATTGCGGAGACTTCATCTTAAACCACCTATACACAATGTGGCGGTTCAAACTTTTGAGATCGAGAATTGCTCTCCATCCTCCCGAGGTCTTGGGTACCAAAAATAAGATTGAATAGAATTCCTGCCCTTGTTGACCCTCAGGAACCTGCCAGATAGCTTTAATCCCTAGCAGGTGTTGAATTGCTGATTCCATGGGGGACTTTTTGGAAGGGTCCCTAGACACTGGGCAGCAGATGAAGAACCTCGGGGGGGTGAAGTGGAATTCAAGGGAGAGACCTGATCTTACTGTCTCCCTGACCCATGTATCCGATGTTATCTCATCCCACCGGTTAGCAAATAGAGGCACACCAGAACCCGGAAGAGGAAAAGGAGCAGAGCTGTCAGACAGACCAGGGCTTTCCTGTGTTCCCACCCCAGCAGGCTTCTTGTGCAACCCCAAGCCTCTGGCGGGGAGGGAGGGAAGCCCTAGCCGGCTGTTCCTGGCACCGCCAGGAAAGCGCCACTGCAAGAACTGCCGGGGGCGAGGGAGTGGTGGCGGTAAGGATGGGAAGGCCAGGGCTTCCCTCCCTGCATGCCTCCCTTCCTGCTGGAGGCTTGGGGGCCATGCCTCCCTCCCTGCTTCCCTGCAGCAGCCCATGTGGATCCCAGGCAGCGCAGCTTCAGGGCCTTTCCTCACAGCGGTGGTGGCAATGATGAGGCAAGTGGGCACAGGGGAGCAAGTGGTGGCAGTGCTCCTGGCTGGCAAGGGGGTGGATGTCCCAGGGCACACATGCACGCCGGCCAACTAGTCTTCTGTTTACTGGCACGAATGTGTGTGTGACAATCAGCTGGCTGCACTGCCGCACACGTGAAGGCCAGCTGATCATCACGTGCACATGTGTGCACCTGAAACCCAAAGAGGAATGGGCAACACCGTGCATGCCAGGCAACATGGCTCGGTGTGTCACTTCTGGCACACATGCCATAGATTTGCCATCACATAACTAACTTAAAAAAACCAAACGAGAGAGCAATTGGGTAGGCTTTCATAATGATTATCTGATTATCACTAAATAAAAATAAAAAACCATGTTTTGGGGGAAATGACATCAAAACCTTAGATCAGGGGTGTCAAACTCAAGGCCTGCAGGCCAGATCCAGCCCACAGGTTGCTTAGATCTAGCCCACAGGGCCGCCCTGGAAAAAGTGAAGGACCAGCCCGCAGTGGCTCTGCCAGCAAAAACAGACCTCTGGGGGCTTCCCAAGCTCCGTTTTCAGCCACAACAGCCGCCTGCAACCTAAACTCCATTTTTGCTGACAGAAGCCTGCAGGAGGTCATGCTTCTCCAAATGGAACTGGTTCACAAGTTGTTGTTCTCAGGTTGGAGGCTGTGGTCAGCAGTGCTATTGAATAAGTACATTTTGTGTCTTTTTTTGGAGCAAGATGCATTGCACACAATCATGTCATTTTGTGATTAATCTATTACAGGAGTGTCAAACTCATGGCCCATGGGTTGCTTACATCTGGCCCATGGGGCTGCCCCGGAAACAGTGAAGGATTGGCCCACAGTGCCTCTGCCAGTGAAAACGGAGCTTGGGAGGGCTGCATGTGGCCTTCCCAAGCTTTGTTTCCCAGTGTGACGGCCTCCTGCAGCCCTCTGCCAGCGAAAACAGCCATGTGCACCCTGGTCACGCCACCTGGCCAAGGCCCCTTTCGCCCTCTCCAGGTCAAACACAACCCTGATGCGGCCCTCAATGAAATTGAGTTTAACATCGCTGCCTTAGATGGATATTAGATGGTGTGCCAATAGACAAGTCAATACCCTTCTATTTAGGAGGAATCTTCTCTGAGTTTTGATCTTGGCTCCCTCATCATCAAAAGAGCTCACATATGAATGA
The DNA here is from genome assembly GCA_032467955.1 of Pseudoxenodon macrops. NCBI lineage: Eukaryota > Metazoa > Chordata > Lepidosauria > Squamata > Pseudoxenodontidae > Pseudoxenodon > Pseudoxenodon macrops. The sequence continues at coordinate 32,313 of JANHFT010004353.1, read as the reverse complement.
GGGCGCATATTAATTCATTGTTAAAATTAATAAATCACTGCTATCCATGTTCCTTAGTCCTAATTATTAAGGTATACATAGCCAAGGTTATCTTTGTGTTCTTATATGGAGCTGAAGTTTAGGGCTTTATCATATATCATTATTAGAACACAGCATTTATAATCACAGCATTTGGGAAGTATTTTGGGTGTAGATACAATTTATTCTTTGTCTAAAATCAAGATATACAATATATAATTATTAGTACAAAATCAATACAATGAAAACTGATGGGACTCTCAAAAGTGTGTCAGATAGAACAGACAAAAAGTCAATTAGAATCTTCTTGGATTGTACAGCAGATAAATTATATCAGGAGATGTAGTTTCCCAGGCTTTTTTAACCAACTGTCTCTTGAAAACAAATTAAAAAGATTGCTGCACAAAAGATTTTGGATGTAGGAGCTGAGAGTGTCATAGTTACTCTTATTAAGGCCAGTACATTGAAATAAATGAGCCACTATAAATGTACCTTCCCAATTGCCAAATGCTTAACACAGAAATACTCAAGTATCTTAGGAGTGTGTTTACTTACAGTAAATGAGATTTCAGTTGCTGAACACAATGGGAGCTTGACCAAATTTCTTATAAAGAATATACTTGTACTTGCGGAGCCCGAGAGATAGAATATGTATTATTGAATGTCAACTTTACAGGAAAGAGACAGATCAATATCTAGGGACATTTACATGAATGGCCTATTAGGATTCTCACATTAAAACAGTATATTTCATGTGTAGTCAGAACCTCCAAATTTCAAATAGTATGACCCTTTATCTGAACAAAACAGATCTGAGAACTACATATGTGGATCTGTAGGAGTGATCCAGAAATATTAATGCATATTCTTTTAGCTATACCTTTTGCTCTAGTTTGTATTATATGATCTTTAATTGTTCTGTAGTTTATATTTTGTATTCTGATATAACCTAATGGCTAATCAATAATATACAGGTAATTCTTGCTTAACAACAATAATTGGAATTGGAATTTCCATCACTAAACTTTGTGGTTTTAAAGCATGATGTCATGTGACTAAGCCTGACAGCAATCCTGGCAATCCTGGTTGCTGTTTTTAAGCAAGGATAATGTGTCATTTTAAGTGAGGACCTACTCACAATTTCCTGCAGATTCCCAACAAGCCAATCAGTAGGGAAGTTGGCAAGGAGTTATAAGTCCCAGGTTGCTCCCAAGCAGCTCCAGTGGGCAGGTAAGCAGCTACTACTGGGTGGGAAAGAGTACGCCGGTGGCCCTTGAGGCATGGCCCAAGTGAACGAGGCTTCTGCCAGGTCATGAAGACTTACCGGAGTGACTTGTGACCTTCTTTACTGGCTTCCCCGTTATTATTGCTGTGGGAAGCTGGCAGGGAAAATTGAAAATGGTGATCACATGACTGCAAGATGTCATAAGTACGCACCAGTTACTAAACACCCAGATTGTGATCATGTGACCACAGGGTTTTTGAGTGACCAGAACTTCAAGGCCTGGTTGTATGTACCACTCATTCAACCCTGCTGCAACTTCAAACATTTTGTAAATGAATGGTCGTTAACCAAGGATACCTCTATTATGGCTATTGACTAATCAATAAAACATTATTATCATTATAACCAAAGAGAACAATAGAGACAAAATGTTAGAAAATAAGGTTCACAGAAATGTTATTGCACATAGACTGAGAAAACTAACGTAACAAAGTAACAATTCAAAGATTGATGTAAAATCTAACCTATTATTTTTAGGCTGTTTGTTATGCGTGAAATGTTTCTTCTCCTTAATTTTTGAAGAACAAATTCAAGAGACCACTCTGTCACAAATAATGTATCTATTATTGAGCCATTACATTCATAGCAATGTCTCTGACTGCTGTGGCTGTAATCTTTTGGCAAACTCCACCTTCCGCTTAGCCAAGTTCAATCATGTATTTATGTACAAACTATTCTAACAGATAGAAAAATGGGATGGTCAAGTGTGAGTCCCCCCTTATCAATTGTGACTTTCCTGCATTAAAGACCTCTCAGTAATCCACAACATGCTGTTGCTGACCAAGCACTATTCATGTAGTGATCTAATGGTAATTGGCATAAAATGTGTATTGATAATTGCTT
>JANHFT010004353.1:18829-30067 GCA_032467955.1 Pseudoxenodon macrops | reverse complement strand
TGACCAGCGACAAGGTTGACAGACTTAGTTATGGTGGTGGTGGAAGCAATATTGACAGTACTGAAGGATCAGCTTAAGGGACAAATCAGGGGTGGGTTCCAGATATTTTTTCTGCTGGTTCGCTCAGGGTTGTGATGCATGTACGTGCATGAAGCGCGTGCATGCAGCAGTCAAAAACTAGCTTCTGCGCATGCGTAGAAACAAAAATTAGCTTCTGCACATGCACAGAAGCAAAATTCAAGATGGCGGCACCCATGGAGCCACCAACGGGACCAGCTTCCTGACATCATCGCGGAGTTACTACTGGTTCTATAGAACTGGATAGAACTGGTAGGAATCCACCTCTGGGACAAATCTATGTGGTCACTAAAAATCAACAATGACTTGATGATATTGCTTATGACAAAAATAAAACTCCTATCATGACATATTTTAGCTATGGAACTAAAGCTCGACAGTCAACTCAAACATTTCCTTTTGTTAAATAATCACATCACATCTGCCTGTACCACTTCCTGACTAAATCTTGGTCAAAGCTGAAGTTGATAACTCTGCTGATAAAACATCTAACAGAACCCCAAGTCGACAACAAAACCTGTTTTAGATTTTGTTTAAAACCCTGCAAGAGCAGTGAAAAAGAAATGAAACGCCGAACAATCAATTTCAGCCTAGATCTTAATTCCACATAAATGCAACTCTTGGATAAATTGCCCATCATTTTTCTTTTCTTTTTCCCCCTCTGTGCCGCTTTGGCGAATGGATGAGTGCATACAATTTGTGCACCACTTCACAGCAATAGAAAATAATTCTTTTAATTGCGTGTTCATTTAGCAAAGTGCTGCCTTTCCCTAGGCTTTGTCAAAGCCAACTCGGTTCACAAATGCCATGAAAAAATGAAAAAGAGAACCACTTGGCTGCTACAGTGCAAGTTTCAGAGAGCCTTATCTGCCGAAAACAACAGTTTTTGCAACGGTTGAGACTTTTCCACTGTTACCCCCCCATTTGTATTTCCTGAATCAGTCATCTGGGCTTTGCACAGGAAATTTTGGGGCCTTCATCTTTGCCTTTCTTTGGCTGACTAATAGTCCTCAACACACAGTCTCTTTCTAAACATTGTGAACTCAAGATCTCAAAAACCTTAAAAACAAGCAACAACACAACAACAACACCATATCACTCCCTAGAGCAGTATATCTCAATCTTGCCCACTTCCAGAATTTCCCAAGCTCTATGGCCAATGTTGAAAATTCCTGTTGGGAGTTAAACCTTCTCTTCTGGAAATTGCCCTGGTTAGGCACCATTGCCCAAGACCTTTCCCGATAGGTCATTGTGTAGACTTGGACTTACATCAAGCCAAGAAAATCCTTATGCAAGAGGACCACAGTTGCAAATCGGGAACATGTACCCTTTGTTATGCTTGAGGCGGCTTGGTGCATTATTTGTTCAGCAGCCATTACCAACATGCAACCTTCACTGCATAACAAGAACTGGATCAATGTCTTATTGCTAACAGCAGGGTCTCTCAACTTTAACAACTTTAAAATGGGTGGATTTCAACTCCCTCAGTTAGCATACATTCTGAGAGTTGATGTCCATTCATCTTAAAGTTGCTAAGGCTGAGAGACCCTGCTCTTAGCAATAAGGCATTGATCCAGTTCTTGTTATACTGGGTAGGTTGCATGTCCGATAATGACTTCTGGATAAATAATGCACCAAGCAGCCTCAAGCATAGCAAAGGCTACATATTCTAGATTTATGCCTGTGATCCTATTTTCCTCCAGTTTGTTTACCTGTAAAATTTCTAAACTGCCTGACTCTTTGATGGAGTACAATAGTAAAAACATCATGGCCATTTAAAAAAACGGTAGACATCCGGAGAAAGCAATAAAAACAAACGAACATAACTTCCAACTTCCAATTTTTCCAAAAAGGCCTACCACTCTCTTAGCCTAAAGCTTAGGAAATAAGGCAGGCCTTCAAGTCTTCCTTAAATAGGGTCAGTGTAGGGGACACTCAAATCTATGGGGGATGGTCGGGAATGGGCTACTGGGGGTTCGCAGGGGTTCAGGAGAACCTCTAGCTAAGATTCTGTGCAATTCGGAGAACCTCCAAATCGCACTCCTAGCTGGCCCCGCCTACCCCACCCCTACCAGGAGTCCCCACATGGTCTGTTTTGCATGCAGGGCATGCATGGAGACTCGGGGAGGGTGAAAAACGGGCCTGCCAGAAGTTCAGATAGAGCCCGGGGAGGCCATTTTCACCCTCCCGGAGGCTTGAGGAAAACCTCTGAAGCACAGGAGAGCAAAAACGCCCCCTCCCCTTCCGTGATGCAGGAGGCCAATTAGGCCATGGCCACCCTGGCCACACCCACGGGGCAGAGAACCCCTTGCTAAAAATTTTGAAGCCCACCCCCGGGGATGCTGTTTAAGAGAGTAGGCATTGTGGCAGAGAGGTCTATTGCAATAAATAGGTTATTATAGTGAGGGGCAATCTTTAGCCTATTCCAGGCAGAAAGAAACAGGGTGCTAGTCTCAATGTTTCCCCCTTTTCGTTATTCTTTCCCTGCCTTTTAGTAAATGTTTTCTTTATTTGCAGTATTAGATCCATTACAGCAGTGGCCAGTTATAAAGAGTGGTGCTGACACCAAGTGGTGTATAGGATCGTTTGCAGTGAGCCATTGTTCCACGAATCCTGCAGAAGAAAACTCCAGCTGTCTCATTCTTGGATGTTAATTTGATTCGGATCCTGGGAATTCCAGAGGAATATTTCAGAGAGTTTCCCAGGAAGCCGAGATGCAGTGCTTCTTTCTCGGCTAAAACTGGCAACCTAGGAACAAATTAAATATGACGATGTTCAATATGTCACTTGGAATGCCATTTTTTAATTCTTTAAGTGATAAAAATCACACATAAATGGAAATCCATGTAAGCTAGGGAGAAGTCACTGTGAACAAGGAGGAGAGATATTATAAACTCTATAATATGTACATTTGAATATAGAAAAGAACACAGGATATTGCAATGTAACCAGTTCATCGATTCATCCAACATATTATATTAATACTCATTGACAACAGCATCCCATAGTGTTATAACCAGAGTTTCACTGATGCCGTTGTCGTGATTGAGGATGACACTTCTTGTCATTTAGTGTTAGTGGAATACACTAAAACCATGCTGGTAAAAATGTTGTCCTTAAAATTTTAACATCTACATTGTTAAGAAATGGACTGTATATGTGTTGATGTTATTTATTTATTTACCGGTAAATGCATTGTGCTGGTGCTTGTATGTGTTTAATAAAACACACACAAACATACACCTACCACACATTGCAGTTCCCCACGTTTTCTATATTTTAGATAAACATATTGAAAATGTTACGTCCTCACGTACGGAAGCGAATTAGCATACCCGCCGCTGATTGGCTGAACTAGCGGCGGGAAAATTAAAGCACTGTCAGTGGTCAGCCGGCTATCGGGAAGCCTTTATAAGCGGCTTCCCTGCAACCTGCCAGCAGTTTGTATTGCTTCCACTAAGGATCCAATAAAGGTAGCTGATTGTCCCTGCGTCTCGTTCCTTCTTTCTGCGCGATCTAACAGAAAAGATATCCAACAATCAAAGGTCTAGGTAAGTGCTTTAAATGGTTTGGATCATTCAAAGTTGCTCTGATCTTTCAGTAAACATCTCGGCATTTGAGATCCTTCAAAATTATTTCGGAGAATCAGATACCACTAAGCAATAAAATAACAGCTGAGTGTACCTATTCTGTGACTTCATCTGGCTTGAACAAACTGTCCTTCACACAAAATTTCACTCCATCCACTGGGTACGACACACAAGATACTTTAAGTTGATATGGGCACTCACCTCTGTCAGCCTTTTGACGTAGGCCGCATTCGGATATCAACTGCACAAATTTGTTTGTTCATTACATGTATATGATGGACTTATTTGTGTATGCTTATAGTTACAGACTCTTAAAAGCCTGATCGTGTTTTCTCTTCTCTCCCCCTTATCAGTCAGGGTAAAGCCAAACGGAACTTCTTTCTAATGTTTTCTATGCCTCCCAAACTTAGACCGTGGTTTTATTTTTACAACCATTGTCGCATAGTTTTTCCAATATCATCTCCATGGCTCCATGGCTTTCTACATCATGCAAAAAAAATTGCCCTACATACAGACTCTTTTTTTTATCATCAAGTACTAACCTACATGTCCAAATTATCAACGAGTAAGTTTAATAACTGTTATCTACTGTCCGGGCTTATTAATTAATTATTCTGGCTTTAGGGTAAGGAACATTTTGGAAAAAAATAGCTTGCATTTTCTTCTTGTTGCATTTTATCAATTGGTGTAATTGCTACTAAGTACAAAAGACCCAACAGTAATATAATTAATTAAATATAATGTAAAGACAGATTGTGCTGTTAGATCATGCTCTAGCATTTTCTTGTACGGCATAGATGCACTGAAATGTCAGACTAATTACTCTAGGTATTAATCTGTTTCTTTTCCACTTATTTATGGATGTAGTCCTGGTATGATGTATGGTGTATGGTTTTTGTCACTTACTGTTTTTAATATTATACCAAATATACTGTGCATGGATTGGGATCTCCTGCTGAGGATAGACATTTCTTAGCTAATATTTTAAGAAAAGCTTTTTTTTTTTTTTGCACAAAAGTCTCACATTATTCCAAAGGCAATTTTTACAAAAAGAATGGATGGGAGAGATGTATGTAAGTGGTAATTTTAAACATGCAAGGATTGCTGAAATGTTAACAATAGATTTTCAAAACAGATAGTGGTTGAAGAAATAGCAGATGGAGAAAGTTGTTAATTGATTTATTTTTTTAAAAAATCAGACCATAGCACCCATTCATCCAAATTCTATTCTAGGCAAGGGCATTGAACACAATTTTCATCCCATAAGTTGCAATTAACTGATGACAAAGATGGATTCAGCTTTCCACACTTTCAATTTTATCACTGGGTATTTATCAAATCCATCATTATTTATCTGAAAAAGGAACGCCTGTGTGGGCTTAACTCAGAGACAGAGATTATCTATCCCCAGTGATATCCTGACTTTAAACTTCCTGGAATAGTTTTCTTTTTTGTGTCCTTCAAAGAGGTTTGCTCAGAACTAGAAGTCTGTATTGTATAGATTAAAACAGTGCTTTTAAAGCTATGGTACATCCCTACACCCCCCCCCCCAGTTCTCTTATGCTGCCTCCCTGTGGTAGTGGGGTGTTTCTTGGAGATCTGTAGGAGATGACCAGACTGAGTCCAAGGTATGGGTCAAATACATCATAAGTCATGAGTCCTTGTGCACTCACAAGAGATCTAAATCCAGCCTACCTTGAATACCTGTCTTATCTCCTGCTCATTTCCCTTGACCTTTAGTTGGTCAGATTCTTGTAGGGAACTTGAACTATAAATGAATAAATATTTATACACATTTGAACTGCCTGAATCTCCTCATTTCCCCGGCACTTGACAAGAACATTGGAAATGTATGACAAGAGTATATATTTCCATCAAGGTGACCTAAGGCATGAAGCAGTTTCTCCGCTAAAGCAAATAAACACCTATATTGAGCATCAGTGATATAGGAAGAGGTTGAAGGAGGACAACCACTTTAGTGACAATGGCAAAGGCATCATTTCATACTTTTCAGGAGAAGGCAAAGGTAAAGCATTCCTGTATTTTTATCAAGAAAACCACACGGACAGAAAATATAAAATGATTGACCTGGGCCATTGTGGCACAGTGGTTAGAGTGCAGTACTGCAGGCTACTTCTGCTGACTGCCAGCTGCCTATAATTTGGCAGTTCAAACCTCACCTGGCTGAAGATTGACTAAGCCTTCCATCCTTCCAAGTTGGGTAAAACGAGGATCCAGATTGTTGGGGGGCAATATGATAACTCTGTAAATGGCTTAGAGAGGGCTGTAAAGCACTGTGAAGCGGTACATAAGTCTAAGTGCTATTGCTATTGCCAAGATAGTGCTGGATGATGGCCTCAGGTTGGATGATGCACAACCTGCTAGCGAAGAAAAACGGAGGTTCTTTCAGAATACCAATTATAGCATAGCTGGATTAGGGCCTTTGGGAGATCTAGTTATAGAGGAAAAGAAAATCCAAAGCTGTTAAGACAGAATTATAGTAGGAAAATGGAACATAAAAAGCATGAACATCAGAAAGCTCAACACAGTGAAAGATAAAATGAAATGATAGCAAATTGATGTATTAGGTGTCAGCAAATTGAGATGGATTGGGTTTCATCCTCTGACCAGATAACAGAGTTAGAAGGGACCTGGGAGATTTTCTAGTCCAATCCCCTGCTCAAGAGAAGACCCTATACCATTTCAGACAAGTGGCTCTCCAGTGTCTTCTTAAAAACTTCCAGTGATGGAGCACCCACAACTTCTGAAGGTAAGCTGTTCCACTGGTTTTCTCCTAATTTCTCCTTAGTTCTAGATTGGTTCTCTCCTTGATTAGTTTCCATCCATTGCTCCTTGTCTGGCCTTCAGGTGCTCTGAGAATAGGTTGACCCCCACTTCTTTGTGGCAGCTCCTTAGATATTGGAACACTGCTAGCATGTCACCCCTAGTCCTTCTTTTCACTAGATTAGACATACCCAATTCCTGCAACCGTTCTTCATATGTTTTAGCCTTCAGCCCTTTAATGTCTCTGTTGCTCTTCTCTGTACTCTTTCCAGAGTCTCAATATCTTTTGTATAACATGGTGACCAAAACTGGATGCATATTCCAAGTGTGGTCTTATTAAAGCTTCAGAAAGCAGTACTAATACTTCACATGATCTTGATTCCAAATGCCCAAAATTAGCTGCATGGTTTCCTGACATTTTGAGATGCGGGGATATTAGAATTCTATTGTAAGCCTGACTCCAGTAGACTTAGAACAGCAAATGATTAAATTAATTGGCTTTGGAAAATCAGATTTCTTTTTTTTTGGGGGGGGAAAGACCAATTCAAAACCGAATAAGGGAGTTATGAGTAACTTGGAATGCTTCATGTCAGAGTTTTAAAGTCTGCCTGGATCCAGCAAGGAGGGCAGCCCTTGCTTTTAGTTTAATGATTAGGCTAATGCAAACTTTGGTTTATAAGCATCTGGAGGGCCACCAACTGGCAAGTTTATTGTCTTGATGGTCCAATGGAGAGCTCATCCAAGTTTTTATGGATTTTATAACATGGATGTCAGACATAGCTACTGCAGTCATTTAATATGTTTATGATACCCCCCCAAAAAATATTGTGCATCTGAATGTTAGTTTAGCTCTATTTATTTGAACCTATGATGCCTGTCATTCTCATTAAAAACAATACCCTGTAATCTTTGCTGATTCCTAATTCAGGTTTCTTGTGCAACAGTTATGGCAAACGAGTTAATAATGCATGAATTTTGTACCATGCTATTTACAACCAAAAAGGGCACTTTGTTATTTATAAAACTATGAAGAAACTTGAACAGCGTAGGCTGTGGTGGCAATCATCCCCAAGAATAATTTACTGCCTTTAATTACAGCTATATCCCATAAGAGAAGGGAGCTCCAACCTACTTGAGACTTCAGTTTTTAGAAAGGTCACCTAGTCTCTGCTTGCATGAAAGAGTTGATCTCTCCCTTTTGCTATTTAATCCTAAATTCTGATGTACTTTGTCCTCTCTTAGGACCATTTCTATCTCTCAGTATTGGAGCAGACCTTGAAAACGTCATGCTTGGATGCTGCTCTTCAAGAATTGGATGGAAATGGAGCCATATGGCCTGCAAGTCAGAGAAATCCTCATGCATTTTTCCTACCCATCTGTCTTCAATTTAATGAAAGAGAATTTTCTTTTGAATTTTTTAGAAAGGTGACAAGAACCGTGGAGAAATTCCATAGTTTTTTTTTTTTTACAAATGACAGGAGCTCTATACAGATATTCTTTGGGCCTGGGTGGACCTCCTGTCATTCATTGTACCATCATTTCAGATTCTTCAGTTCAATTCCAACAGAAGACTCCTGTGATGGATAAGGAGCTTGAAAGAAAATTTGGAATATTGTTATTATATATGTTGATAGGGGCAAGCATCTTACATGCACAAAGATGGAAAGACATATTAATTCTCACAATGGAAGACTGGATAGTAAAAGTGATGGAGTTGGCAGTGATGGCAAAATCAACTGTTTTAATTAAAAAGAAGAATTTATGTAGTTTTCTATCCATTTGGAAAATGCTTTTTGGATTTTGTACAAAAGGAGTTGATCCTCTCTTTGTGGCAACTGACACATGTCATGAACACAGGGCAAGACCTCAAACCCGGAGCCAAACCAAAACCCGGGACGGTACATCACAGCCAACTGCTCATGACCCTACATCATACTAATCATAGTTATAATAACATAGTGATACTACTTATTTTTCCTAGTAGTAATTTTACAAACATCACCATATAATCATATTTATGCATATAAATACAATGCTATTCTTTTAATACAAATATTTCATTAATCAGCATGTCATCTGGATACCCCTTTCTTGTCCCATAACAGTTAAAGCTTACCACCATATTTCTTAATTATATCTATTCTTATTTTAATATTAATACTTATCATATCTCCTTTTATAATATTGCTTTTCATAACTTATTTAACTTTATAATACACTACTTTCATATTTATTCTCCAACCATTAATACAATAATGCCCACTCAGGCACACCGGTTGTTAAATTATTGGCTCCTGGTGTTTTCTTTTCTGTGGGAAACAGTCCAAATGGCTCTTTGAGTATTTAAGGTTGCAGATCCCTGATCTAGAACAACAGAGAAGAGAGATTTAAGGAGTGCTTAGGATGGGAAAGGCAGCAGCAATGCAAATGCTACCCTTGACCAATCCAGTTTGCATCATTCCTTTCTCAAAGTCATTGCCTTGGCAAGAGTTTAGTAAACTCAAGTGGGGAGTTGGTTGTAGGGATAAATAATGTCTGAATGGGGGGGAGAGGTTAGTTTCTGGACTTCTTTGCAACCAATAGTACAGGTTTTTTTCATCATAATGTCCCTGGATTCAAGTGACACTTGTTGCTTGGCATTCCAAAGCATCCCTTTCCCCCCTCCTTTTAGACAGAACAAACTAAAAGGAAGAACAGACAACAGAGACAATTTTTTCTCTGTTGTATGGAAGCAGCCCCAAAACATGACTTTATGTTTAGCCTCTCAGGAAGGAAAAGACTTGAATGACCTCTGAACTAACATTGAAGACAAATTGTTCTTGATTCCTCACTAAGAAAAATAACAACAGAACTTAGATTCTCTCTCCATAATGCTTTAGTGTTAGGGTTAGAGCTTACTCTCTGAGCAGTTTACAAATGCCTACATATTTCCCCCAACAGTGTGAGTCCTCATTTTACCAACCTCTGAAGGGCAGAAAGCTGTGTCAACCAGTTAGAATCTAACTCCTTCTATGGGCAGAGTTAGTCTGCGATACTACATTCTAACCATGCACAGCTTCTATTGTAAACCTTTCATCTCCACAGCTCTCTAAATTGTTCTTTAAGCTCTGTATAATCTGTACTCACTTTGCAGCAAAGCTTCCTCATTTCAGATGAAGTACAAATCAATATGAATCGCTCCAATTTGATTAGTGAACCAGAATCCATCTGCACTTAGTTGTGGAAAACTATGAGAAGTGAATGAAACAAAATCTACATCAGGCTCCAGAAACTGAAATTGTAATAGAACAATGATATTAGTCTAGGGGAGAAATGGGAGGAAGTAGTAGCTAATTAATTATTATGAAATATTAAGTAATTCATAAGGCTGGTTATCCTAATGCCAATTAAAGGCTTTACTCATAACAAAGAGTGCATGCAGAACATGGAGCACACTGAATTTACAAACCTTGCTTTCACTCATGTGATCAATTCTGATTTGTGTAGAAACCAAAGAGGGACCAGTTGATCTTTCTTACATATTGACAAGGCAAGCCCCACTACAATTATTCTGAGCATTACTGAGATATTATGTGCAACTTGAAAACTAAGAAAGATCTGTTAGGATTCTAAATCTTCCTATCTAACCTGCTTTATCTTTTTATTGAGAAAAACTCCTTGTCCATTTGGTTAAAGGTCAGTTTTACACTGTTTCCTGAATAATGGGTCTGCAATGTTTTGCCACTCAACACAGACAGGGTTTTTGTTATCAAATGACCAAATTCAGGCAGACCTTTTCCTGCTTGGCAGCTGCAGACATAACTACAGATGGTTGTCTGAATGTTCTCTTTCAGAATCATTCCATACTTACTCTGAACCTACAAACAGTTATTCACACAAACAGAGATTCTTTCACTCCCCTTTTAAAAAGAAATCTACCTCCAGGTCTCCAGATTCCTAAGGGTCTTTGAAAAGAAAGTAACATTTATTATTTCTTCCCATTTCTTAGCCTTATTGAAAAGCAACCAGCCTATCTGTAAAGTTGCAATGGTGGAAAATGCGCCCTGGCCACTTGGTGTTAAAGATAGTCAAGACTCCAAAAAAAATAGTCTCCACAGCTTATCATCTTTTTTCTGGCTCCACAGCAGGCCAACGTCCCAGTGCAGAAGGAAACTGCCTGTCTATAAGCCTGGACAGGGCCTCATCAACCACTGATAAGATTCCTGTGAACATGCAGGCTCTTCTGAGTTTATTATCCTTTCAAATGACACAGAAGCTATTGTAGGATCTCTCCCCCCCCCATATACTCACAAATAAAAATTCATGAGTATGCAATGAGTCTGCATCCTAACATGTGAGAAGCGAAAGGAGAAACAAGGGAAAGGAATATGTACATAATTCTATCATTTGCTGAGAAGAATGAAAAGAGTAGCCACTGCTTCCAACAGATCCTTGAGATTTGTATCATGTCGTTTAGTTTCTCATCTTTATTTACTATTGTAGAAGGTTAGCACCCACCCCTCTCTTAGAAAAATAATATATTCTAGGATATATTACAAAGGCAGAATATTATACTTCCCTGAATGAGAAAAGGAGAAAAAGGAGAAACATGTTTTAAAGACAAAGCAGCTCTCTGCAGTTCCCTGCCGCCCCACTTCAGTTCCAAAATGATGGAATTAAGACATGGCCCTCAGGACACGATAGAATTAGCCTTCTACCCATCTAGCAACAGAAGTCACTTCATGGCACCTGGGGAGATTGCATCACCCAGCAAGGCTCAACCAACCCAGGGACTCAAAAAACAAGC
>JANHFT010004352.1:66873-78909 GCA_032467955.1 Pseudoxenodon macrops | reverse complement strand
ATGGACCGAAAAAAGGCCTGAAAACGGTCCAGAAAACAGTCGGAAAACGGCCTGGAAAACAGCCTGGGTTTGGCCGTTTTCCAGCCGTTTTCCAGCACTCTGGTGCCCATGAAGACACGTGCCGGAAACCAGAAAAGCAGCTGTTGATGCTGTGCCCACAGAGAGGGCTCTGCGTGCCACCTCTGGCACACGTGCCATAGGTTCGCCAATACGGGCATATGGTGTTTTGACCTGAGCAAGAAATGAACTATAGGGAGGAAATTCTTCCAATAGAGTTAAACTGGCATTAGCATCAACTTAAATCAAAACATTTTTAAAGCACTTCCCCTTTTAAATACATATAAATAAATAGAATTTTCATGTTCAGCTCACTATTTTTTTTTAGTTAGGTGGCCAATATCAAAAGGAAGCACAGTTTCAAATGAAAAATTATAAACTGTCCAAAATGGAGAAAGGGGATGAACATAGGACTTGCTATATAGATATATAAAATAAATGTGTGTGTTTGTGTGTATATATATACAGGGCAGGTATACATATATATGTATATGTATATACATATACATGTATATACAGGGCAAGTAAAAAAAATACAAGATGACAAAGAATTTATCATTATCATCGTAAGTAGCTATTCTAAAAAGTCAACGACAGTGACATCTTTCTATGCATACAACTGGTAAGAACAAAAAAGGCGTGAAAGGATTAAAAAACCCGATATATAAATATAAAATTTTAGGGAACTGAAGGACAACTGGAGATCATCATCCTGAGGCAGATAAACAAGAGCAAAATTTCCTGCTTCCCTCCCTCCATCTTGGGTGGAGGGAGTGTGTGCGATTATGAATCGGTACACAAATTAGTAATGATTTTATATCAAGCAATCTTTTATATAATATCATTACTGTATTTATGCCAAATAATCTTCATAGTGACTATTTTTTTCTAGCTATCCTATAATAACCATATTGTATTTAATATAATCCGAGATCTGGCTTGCCCCAACATTTTTTCTTAGGATTTTGTACTACAGACTTGCACTTGGTATAAAATTAAATAACTAAGCGTATCTTTTTTGGTATGTAACACCAAGATTGCTTCAGAGTGCATATGATTATACAATTTACAGGATTTATCACAGATACTATGTTATTATCATAAAAACACAAAATGTATTTATATGGGGAAAGTTGTGTATAATCATATCTTGAGCAGGCTACATGCTAATGCATATGTAAAAAATGCATTATTGTACAAAATGACAAATGCATTTTTGAATTAATAGCTTGCAAATTAAAAACATAACTTTGGTGAAGACTGAGCAAAAAAAAAAAAAAGTGGTGCTGTCTGAGCTTTGTTGTTTTCTTGCTGAGGTTTCATTACCAAGTCAGGTAACATCACTAGTGTGAGGTGGGAGTGGGCTTTGCTCCTATTTTATATGGCCTTGGTGGTTCCAGGCTATTATTTACTGCTAGTTTGTTTCTCTGAGTTGGTAGTTCCTTGATTAAGGTATTGCTTACATCCTGAGTTTTGGTCTAGTGTTAATCTCTCTCTTCTGGGCGTTTATTGCTGGTGAGGAGATGCTTTGGTCTTTTAGTTTCCTTTTTGGCTATTTGATTGTCTCTTTTGAATGGCATGTAGATGTTGTTTGTCTTTATGTGCCTGTTGATGGACGATTTGTCAGTCCTTACAGTGTATTTTGTAGATCAGCGGTTCCCAATCTTTCCGGCTCTGCAGACTGGCAGTGGCGACAGGGCGGAGGAAGAGAGGGGATGGTTTCACATGCGTCCCCACCATTTGCGCAAATGGAGCTTCATGCGCTTGCATGCTTCCCTGCTTCTGCAGGCCAGTTCCCAATGGGCTGCAGACTGGTACTGAACCAGGAACTAGGGGGTTGGAGACTTCTGTTGTAGATGACTCCTATTTTTTTCTTCTGGGGCTGCTAGGTCTTTTGGTTTTTGTGTGCCACGGTGATACCATATGGTTGTAATAGTTAGCTAGTGGTTTCTGATATGTTTTTGAGGTATAGCAGTGTTATCCTTTTCACAGCTTGTGTTGCTTATGCTTTATTGGGTTGAGTGGACAGGCACCTTTTGATAAAGTTGTGTGAGTATTCATTTTGTTGGAAAATGTGGCATAGATAATCTGTACAATAAAGACCAGTACTGTATCTGAGCACCTGCAAAAATATATTTGCCTTGCTACTGAATAACAGCAGCCAAATTACATAACAATATACACACACACATACACACACCCCAATAATATCTCCATTAATGATCTTTGAATAAATATACTGTGTATATATATATGGTGTGTGTGTGTGTATATATATACATGTGTGTGTGTGTGTGTGTGCAGTATATACACATACACACACACACACACACACACACACACTGTGAGAATTTGTAGCTGGCAGCTCAACAGGCAACTGATAGTCAGGAGTAGCATGCTTGGACTTTACCAATCCAGCAACAGATGAGCTGAAAGGAAAGGCAACAGTTTTACCACTCCAGCAGCATTGCTGAGAAGGTACAGCCTGCCAACAACTGGTAAAATACTTTTCCTTTCCGACTGAGAAACAGCCAGGCCAATGCTTCAGCAGAAAGGCAGCTGACCAGGGGTGGGATTAATTTTTTTTAGCAAGGGGCTCTCTGCCCAGTTGCTGGGTAGGCGTGGCCATGGTGGGCATGGCCTAGCCTGCCTTCTGCTCCATGGCGGGGGTGGCTGGGTTTGCCCTACCTGGGATCTAGAGGCTTTTTTCAAGGCTCCTGAGGCCCTCTGGAGGGCTGTTTCTGGCCTTCCCGAACTTCCACTAGGCCTGTTTTTCACCCTCCCCGAGCCTCCGCACACGCCTTGCACTTATCTGCATCCAAAACGGGCCGTGTTGGGACTCCTGGGAGGGACGGGGTAGGCGGGGCCAGCCAGGAGTGGGATTTGGGAGTTCTCTAAACTGCACAGAATCTTAGCTAGAGGCTCTCCTGAACCCCTGCGAACCCCCAGCAGCGAACCCCTGCATCTGACAGCAACAGAATTCAATCTGAAGGTGGCTACATGATGACTAAAGGCTTCAGCATAACCTCAAGCAACAAAGGGGGAAAAAATTCTGTTTAGAAATAAAATATACACACAGGGGTAGACATATATGCTACTGGATGTATAGGATAAGCTCAGTAATAAGTGGTAAGGTAAGAAACCTTTGTAGATAAAAAAAAAGTGTGTACCATTTCTCAACGAGGAACCCTCATAACGTATGTTAAAATATATGCGACATTGGAATATACATAGGTGAACTCATTCCTTATAATGCAATTCAACAATAATAAAATTCCGTTTCCTTTCTCTTGTTAAAAACCAAAAACACTTTCTGATCTCATTTTTTCAAGAGAAAATGCAAACCTTCTGATTATGGCATTTGATGGAATATATCTTTGGGCTATTTCCAGCTTCTTCCTCTCAGAGGTAAACAGCAGTGTCCAGGGAAAGATTTTTATTAGCTATAGCACCCATTTATGAACTCCTTTCCAGAAGGATCCTCACCTACCACAGTCTAATATCATTTCCCCACCAGCAAAAACCATTTTATTTCTGCAGGATTTTCACATCTGATGAGATGTTAAGATCCAATTATTTTAAAGTTGCTTTATCCTTGTGTTTTACTGACTATACTATTCTGTTTGTCTTCCTGTCAGCTGCCCTGAAATTATTTATCGAAGGCTGTCTTCAAATTCGTAAACCAAACAAACAAATGAAACGATCACTCCTGTTTGCATTTGTACCAATAGGCTTTCTTATTATGAAACAAAATGCTCTCATTCCAATGCCAAACTATAAAAGAAAACATTACAATGTTAACATCTAGCCAGGTTTACTTTCCCCCAGGGAACTGCTGAGGAAGTGTGCTTGTTTCTATTCCACATTCAAAACATCTATACTAGAGTTTTCTCATCTGTTCAATGTTTTGATTTGACTTTCAAAAATTGTACCTTCATATTTACCTTATAATTAAACCCACTGTGCAGACTAAGAGTCGCCATTTTTTTAAAAAAAATCCAATTTTCAGATAGGTAAATCAGTAAACTGGACCCAATCTATATGCATAAGTTCCTAATATTGGCATTTACCAAAACTAGAGCAAATGAATTAAAGAAAACTATAGGAAAGAAATCCATGCAACACAGCACTGTAAGTAAAAAGTCATGCCAAATATATATTCTTTTCCTAGCATAGATAGTTTCCATATAATGCTGATTTTCTATTCCTTTTTTCCTCTGAACCCATAATTTAATACCTGCCTCAGTGACTGTAAAATAATAATTACAAATATGCATTCAGTTTGCAAACAAATTTGATATACACATGAGATAGATTACAGAATGATGTTCCTCTTTAGAATTTTCAAAATGCAAAGGCATAGCCATAAAAAACAAAATAACTATGTAACACATGTAATTTTCTACAAGTAGACAAACTGTAAAAGAAAATGAATAAAAGAGAATTCAGTAAGACAAGTAATGCTAATTAAGCTGTGCTTGAATCCACTAATACTTTTACAATTTCAAGAACAAGGAAATTATTTCCAAGTGTAAAAATCTCTGATGTAATCGAACATTACTTAACAGCATCTTCTATGAAATACTCCATTGTGTTGTGATTCATGATATCCCTTTGAAATCATGATATAATCACTGCATTATTATGAAAGGGAATATTTTCTTTCTTTTGATGTGAAGACGTTAACAAATTCATAGCATTTGCTTCTTTTAATTATTCTTCCCTTTTCTCCAGGACTGTAGCTTACTTCATGATTTTGCCTGCTTATTTGGGCTTGGAGAATACAATTCTCCTAGTAATCCTGGTAGTAGAATACTATATGTACTGAACACAAGTGAAACCAGACAAATGAAACGGTGACTAGAAATGGTTACTTGTCTGGTAGCCTTTGCCTATTGCTTTACTAAGGGCTTTTTTCTTTTCTCCTAGGTCTTTCTTCTGCATAGATAAAACATGTGGTACTCCAGAGAAATGAGACCCTAACCATCAATATAATAGACACATTACAATAAAGACAAAGCCTCATGCTGGGAGGGTCTATTCAGGATTACAATTTATCTGCTATTGTCTATCTTCTGAGAATGGATTTGCATTCTATTAAATTTTTAAACACTGTGTTTCTATTTTACCTGGAAAAAATAATATAATTTTCTTCTTTTAATATTCTACTTGCTGAAATTATAACATTCAGAAAAGCAAACTAAGCATCTGATGTTTCTCATTAATTACACGAAAGCACTAATCTATAGATGAATAAATATTACTAGAAAAAAAAGTGAAGACTATTAATCCGAATAAGTAGCAATCAATGTCAGTCTTATCCTCTATTAATTCCCTTAGTCTCTCTTTCAAAGCTGTCTCACATTGGGGTTCATCATAATATTCTATGATCATACATCCCATAACTTATCTGTGACAAGACTTTCTTTCATGTACTTGAACCTTCCTTCAGTTAGTTTCATTAATGATCTAGTGGTTAGATGCATGGCGGTGCAGTGGTTAGAATATTTCAAGCTAATTCTGCCAACTGCTAGTAGTTCAATTCTCACTGGTTCAAGGTTGACTCAGCCTTCCATCCTTCTGAGATTGGTAAAATGAGGATTGTTCGGAGGGCAACATGCTGACTCTGTAAACATCTTAGAGAGTGCTGTAAAGCACTGTGAAGTGGTATATAAGTCTAAGTGCTATTGCTATTTGTATATTTACTGTTTCTCTCCTTATTCTTCTTTCAAGTGAAAATCATCAAATTGTTTATACAGTAATTTAACTCCCCAAATCAACAGAACTGAACAAGAAATTCCAAATATGACCTCACTAAAGATACTCTAACACTGTCAGTTTTAAAAACTACCTAGTTGTTCTTGGTTAATACACCCATTGAACTATTCTCCATGACCAACTTCACC
Source organism: Pseudoxenodon macrops (assembly GCA_032467955.1). Taxonomy (NCBI): domain Eukaryota; kingdom Metazoa; phylum Chordata; class Lepidosauria; order Squamata; family Pseudoxenodontidae; genus Pseudoxenodon; species Pseudoxenodon macrops. The sequence goes on along the minus strand of JANHFT010004352.1, from coordinate 72,946 downwards.
TGCCATCTTTGACCCATATCATTTTAAATTATCTTCAGTAAATATGTACATCTGGGATTTATCTCCTCTTCATGTGCATAATTTTGCTAATCTAGACTGATTTACATTTGCCATTGTATTATCTCATGTAGTACAAAATTAGACAATTTGGCTTGTCTTCATCTGATCAATTGTCTAAATGGTTTTCTTCGTTGGAGAAGCATAATTTTTTGTTGTGCTTCTGTCAGTTATGTTGGCATTTCTTATTGTTTGCTTTGCCTTGTTTGTAAAATCCAAAGGTTCTCTATTCTTGACTTTATTTGGGCAGCTTTTCAAGTTCTCTTAACTCTGCAGTTAATGACATTGTCATAGTGGTAAATTTCTTGACATTCAGTATACATTCTAGCGGGCATTTCTGTTATGGTGAATAGTCCCCAAGCTCATTGAAGAGATATGACCTTTCTAACCTTCCCATTCAATTCTGTAGCATTTCTTTGCATTGAAGAATTACTGGGGTCAAAGATGGTTGCACTGGACTTTTTGATTATTTATTTAGGTTCAGTGGAATGGTGAATTTTAGTTGCCTGCTAATGTATCTAATGAGGAGTGAATTAAGTAGTACCTGCAGATGTTAGGTTTTTCACTGTATGCTCATATGACATACCCACCATTGAGTAAAATTTAAAAAAATTAAATGGTATAAATTACTGTGAATATTTCAAAAAGAGATTGTTTCAATAAAACAGGACTATCACACATAGATAAGTTGGAGCACTTAAGTCACCAAAGAAAAAAGAGACCCTTTTAATTCTAATGATATCATTTTCTTATGTTTGAAAAAGCAAAAGTATCTTCAAATAAACAATTCATGCAAATAAACAATTCATGCAAAGTAAGGTACACAAAAAACCATCAAGCATCCAACTCACTACAAAGTGGATCATTTGTGTAAAATAATTTATTTCCATGCACTCACAATTTCTCAGTCTCAGCATGAATCACTAATAATGTAAGATGCATACAAATGCATTTTTCCATGTCATATAAATTGCAGATGTGCATCAGAAGTTTTTATCACTGTACGTATTTTGTAAGTTTTATTTAATAAAATTCAGATAGATATTTTGAATATATTCTTTCAAAAACTCACTGAATATATTATTTCAAAAGCTCACAACGTTATATTTCTCTTGCACTTGAATATTTCTATTTTTTATCTTCTTTGGGAACTTGCTTTTTAGAATTTTAATACCACATTATAGTTGGCATGAAGTCATTTGTGAATACTACTTGATTTACCTCATTCATTTATCATACAGTTTAAGGATTACCTTGATTATCCTTATTGCAAAAATTCAATCAAGAATATGTAGCACTCTACTGCCTATTTAAACTCTTATTTCAGATTTCATTAAGTCTTTATAGCAGGTGTGGGCAACCTGTGGGCCATATTGTCAGTCTATAATTCCCATGATCTCAGATCTCTGGCTGTGCTGACTAAATCTAATCCATTTTGGGATCAAACATATACTGTACAAGTTTCACTGCTATGTAAATCTCAAATATAAAAATCCTGAAAAATATTCTAAAAGAGACGAGAGACTAGAAATTAGGGGAAGCATTCTCAAGATGCAAAGGAGAAGGAGAATTCTCAAAACCTAATGGAAAAAATAAAAAATGGAAGATTGGAGCAAATGGTAATTTCTGCGGCAGAGAAAAATAAATGATAGAATCCCTATGGTATCATGTCTGATGCTATTTAACTTGTTTATAAATGATTTGGGACTCATGGTTAATAAGAGATAGGCAAAGTTGCAGATTGCTAGATAATGGATCATTTTATCAATTTTATTGATAAATTATAACAGAATAAGATATCTTGAAGGCCTTCTAGTCCAACCTTCCCTACTCAAGCAGGAAACCCTATACCAGGGGTGTCAAACTCACATCACGGTGGTGTCACATGAGATATCGGGACTTTTTCTCCCCTTTGCTAAACGTGGGCATGGACAGCATGTGATACATCCGGCCCGTGGGCCGGGAGTTTGACAGCCCAACCCTATACCATTTCGGACAATTGTTGCCCAATTTCTTCTTAAAAACCTCCAGTGTTGGAGCACCCACAGCTTCTGAAGAAAGTTGTTCCACTGATTAATTGTTCTGTATATTATATATATTTATACACACTTGTATAAACAGTGCACATTAGAACACTTTGCACAAAAATAATGTAGATAAGAGAACAATCAAAATTATTATGGGAAGCATTTTCTTCATGAAGAAAGTGTGTAGGAGTTAGGATTATCTGTCTGTCTGTCTGTCTATCTATCTATCATCTTTCTATCTATCATTTTATTTATTTATTTATTTAATTAATTAGTAAAAGATAAGGAAGGCTGTAATATAGGCTCATATAATTATGAGGGGAGATATAGAAAACAGGGTGATATTCTCCTTATTGAAACAAAAATACTAAATTGGTTCAAAACAAATGGAAAAGAAAGAAAAATAATTTCTTTTCCACTTCCCATTCATACAGCTGCAGTTTTCTTGCTAGTTGTTAAGTAGAATAGAATACAGTAGATGGATGATAGTTTTAAAAGAGTCAAATAGCCATGATTAAAAGCAATATATTTAATTCATCAAAGATCACAGATAGCTGTATGATATTCTACTTGTATATTTCTGGAAGAGCACGATGCTGTACCGTTTCTGGATATCAAATATTTGCAGGACCAATGAAAAGTCATTGCAAAGCAGGAATAAGAGAATAAAAATGCTAACTTGCACTTTGAATTTTCACATTCCTCTGCAAGCTTCTTTTCCAATGGATCTTGTTTCTCTACTTGCTTCTTCAACAGGTTTTAGTTACTGTTTTGCTGTATTCTACTTTGCTGGTTTCTATCTATGAGGGAGTTATGCCCATGGGGCAGTTCAAATCATCCCTTTGTATTGTTTATATATCCATGCTTATAGTTCACAAAGCTCTCTGTGATCCTCTAGGTTGAAAGATGCTATAAAACTGTCATTTATTTTTTTTATTATTACCATTATTACCAGAGGTTTTGACAGAAACACTGTCCAAAAAAAACAGTGAACAGGATATTGTGCACAGTTCAAGAAAGAAAGAAGTACTAGTGGATGGTAAAAGATTTAACCCATTAGTGAACACACCAACATTTCCTTGCAGAAGGAAATGTAGATGCAAGATATTTGCCAGGAAAAATCCACTGGTGAGATGGTTGGGATTTTAGACAATACAGGTAGTCCTTGACTTACAACCATTCATTTAATGATGTTCAAAGTTAAAACAACACTAAAGTGTCTTACGACCATTTTTCATATTTATGACCATTGCAGCATCTCCATGGTCACATGATCAAAATTCGGATGCTTGTCAACTGGTTCATATTTATGATGCTTGCAGTGTCCCAGGGTCATGCGATCTCCTTTTGTGATCTCCTGACAAGCAAAGTCAATGGGGAAGCCAGATTCACTTAACAACCATGTTACTAACTTAATATCCGCAGTGATTCACTTAACAACTGTGGCAAGAAAGTTGCAAAATGGGGCAAAACTCACTTAACAACTGTCTCGCTTAGCAACAGAAATTTTGAGCTTAACTGTGGTCACATGTCGAGGATTACCTGTATCCACTGAGGACGCAAAAAGATCGGATAGAAGAATGCAGTATGAGATGCATTGATTGAAATGAAAGGTTTAACCCATATATGATTCACAGACTGTGGGTTCTGCCATCTGAAGGATACCTGGGTTACCTCCTTATATGAGGCTCTTCTGGCAGCCCTAAATCTTGGTTCAAAGCCATTGTCAAGTGGAAGAGCTGTGATTTGTGCAGGTAAAATACTTTTATATGAAGTTTCTCAACAGTTAAAAATGGCCTTGCCTGACCTTGGAAACTAAGATGGATTTGACTTGGTTAATACTTGGAAGACAGACTACAAGTGATATAACATCCCAGAAGACAACAATGGCAAACCATAGAAACCAGGTGAATGTACTCACCAGGAGTGAAGTACTCAAAGATGATTCCTTTAAATCAGGTAATCTAGCCTGTCTGCTGCTACTGACGTCCTCTGATGGTGTGACGTACAGCTCAGTTTGCACAAATAACATTTGGTACACCCATTTCTTAAAGAAACCCAAACCCTTGAGCCTAATATACCAAGATTGCAAAGTAGGGGAAGGTTTAGATGAAGCAATACCAAAGGAGCCTTTCTTGCTTTAATCTGAAATAGATTTTCACATGTAGCCATGGGTGCTGTCTGGTGTCTTTCAATATTGACATAACCTTAAACCTTTCCAATGCTCCGTTGGGAGAGTTTAGCATTTTTCTGATATAAATTCTCACACATACTGACTTGGGATCTATTCTAAAACTATCTTTAGTGTAGTCAAAGGGATGGTTGTTATAAAACTGTGCTTAGTCCTTCTCTGTCTATTACACCGTTGAAACATACGCTAATTAGCAACACACTTCATAATGCCCATGAGAAAGAAGTCAGTAGCAATTTATTGAGTCAGACAGGTTAATACAAAATTACTACTGTGCATTTGAAAAGTATTTTTAACAACCTGGCAGAGTGGGCTCTCTTGCTGTTGAACCTATACAGATATTTAAAATTATAAACAATATCCCGTGAATCCTAAAAATAAACTTTGGCCATCAAAGATATTTGGGGTTTTCTTCGAGATTATAATTATGAGAAATAAAGAAGCGAAATAACTGCTTTAAGTAGGAGTACTTTTATATTGTGGAACAACGGTTTCTTCATACAGTGCCCTGATCCCATCCCATCCAATTCCTCATTCTGTGTCTGAAGTCATGGCTCCTTGGAAGCAGGAAAATGCAAGCCTGAGCAAAACCAAAATGCAGAATAGAATATCGTGTCCTAGTTTGGACAAAATGTTCTTAACTGGCCAAAATACATTGTACACAAGTTACCACGTTTCAAAGCAACGCTTATCAGGCTTAACTGGGGATAAAACTCTCGAACATATTAGAAATTCGGTGTGGGGGGAAGCATTTCTGCAGTGTCTATTTGAGCTACTTGCAATTTACTTGCTAAAGAAAAAAGCAACCTTGGTCATGGAAAAATGCCTGAAAGAAAACTATATTTTCCACACATAATATTCATTCTATATTGAGTAAGAACACAATATTAGTTGAGGGGAGGGAATTTTAAGGTACGATAGCTGTATCATATTGCAAAGCCAATGATAATTTTCCCCTTTCATAGGAAGAAATTGATATCTCTTGCTACTTTGGCTCCTATTTTATGAAGAATAATATAGGATAGACCATTCTCTTTGTTGTGCATCCTGAATAGCTGAGGAAAATAGCAGAGAGGCAATTACCCATCCCTAAAGCTCATCCATTTAAAGTCAAGGTATGATCCTGTGGCACATTAGGACCAAGTCAATGTAAAACCACCATTACAACCTTACTGATTGTCATTTGCCATTATTATTCCATTTTTGCTGGCATATCATGCCATCTGCTGCAAAAACTATTCCAATATGCCAAGCAGAATAGATTATACATTGAAATTACAATTTACCAGGAGGAAGTATGAATGAAAGTTGAGTGAGAGACAAGCATTTTGATGGCTCAAGACTGTGTTTTACAAGGTTTTGCTGAAATACCAACAGATTTGACATAATAATAGATACAAGAAGCTCAGGGGGAAAAATTAAAAATAAAGAAATAAACCAAAGCCTTGTGGGAAATAGGATTCCATTCCAAATATATGGCTACCATTTTGTTGGCTTATGTTGCACCCATGCACATACAATGGATGCTGGGGGGGTGTCAGTGGTTGGAAAAGCACCCAGCCTCTCCTTATATGACCTCGTAGACGACCCTCACTCTGTCAAGGACCTTGGAGTACTCATCTAAAATGATGTAAGTGGCAGAGCTCACTATAACAACATTGCCAAAAAGGCATTAAGACTTGTTAACCTAATCTTGCAAAGCGTCTTCTTCAGAAATATTGTATTGTAAACTAGGGCATACAAAACCTTTGCTAGACCAATTCTCAAATACAGCTCATCTGTCTGGAACCCGCACTGC
>JANHFT010004352.1:41707-63030 GCA_032467955.1 Pseudoxenodon macrops | reverse complement strand
TTATGATAGGTAAAAATTTACATGTAAAAATGAAATGTGGAAACTAATTATATGGAAAATAAAAAACTTTGATTAAAGAAAAATGGGCACGAGGGGGGGAAAATAGTTCCAGGTTTACTTACTGTTCCGAACTACATTCCCCACTAATCCCCTCTATGAAAAGTCAGCACCTGGACCACCCTCTTCAGCACTTCTGCTCCATAACTCCTTTTCATGGCACCCCAGCTTTCCTGCTGTTCTGTTCACTTGCCCAAGTTTTCTTCTCTCTTTTAGGGTTTGGAAACTGCTTCAGGTCATTACACACCATTTGTTCTGTGTTCAGAACTTCCTAGTTCTGACATCATCTTCTGCTCCACTTTATTCTTTCTTTCAGCATCTTCAGTCATCCTGCTTTCTTAGTAGACAATATTCTCTAGCATACCAAGAAAGCAGCCCCCACTCCCACCTCAATCTGCCTGCCTGCAAGATAAATGGAATCCTTGGCAACACTTAGAATAAAGAGAGAAAGTTGCTTCCTATTATATTAGCTTATCATTAGGTAGATGATCAATTGACTGTAACTTTAATAGTAAATTATTTCTCCTGGAGATTTTCTATACTCAATTTGCAAATATTCAAATTCAAATTACACAGGTGATGCATCACTTTTGCAATATTGCATGTCAATGCTAACTCTCAAAGACCACATAGACAAATTTTATCCATGACAATCCATCTCTTAACCCAGTGCTTCTTGGCTTTTTAAGCTTTTTTCAACAACTTTAAGTAGTGTTATATATTCCTACACTTGCAGGAAACATTTTCAATCCCCAATACATTCTGTATCTTTCCATTAAAATAAGTATTTTTCTTCTTCATTAGATTCTTTAAACAGAAAGAAGTAAATACTTCTATAATCTTGAATAAGGATAATTGGGTACCATGTTTTACAACTCAGTGTTCAGCATGCCACAGAATTTAATCTATTGTATTACCTCATTAGCTGTGTTGTGAGTGCCAACAATTCTGATAAAAGATGCTGGTTGTCTATCAAAACTTACAAGTTGCCAGGATCTGCACAAAAAAGAAAATGATACAGAAAATTAAAACAACTGCACACTTGGTTTTTAAAAAAATAAAACGTAAATATATTTTTTCTATAGTGATCCAATATATTTTTGCATTATATGCACACTTATTTTTATCTGTTCAATGTTAGCATTACCTTTCTGAGAGAGACAAACAGCTATATAATAAATAAAAGCAGAAAAGCAGATCATCTCAAGTCAGAAGTATAGTACACAAAATTCAAAAGAGCAATCTGTACTCAGGTAAGTGTATATTAGTGTACTATATTTTTGGAAAATAAAATATGGGAACAATGTAAAAGAAATACTGAAACATTTAAGCAAAACTAAATATTTCAAGCATATGGCATTGGTCTTCATCTAATGCCAGGTTTCACAAGTGGAAGCAATTGAAATGCTGGCAGTTGTCACATTCTGTTGGTGCTAGTTTCACTTTTAAACAAAATAAAGGAATAACTGAATGAAAGAAGAACAAGAATTTCTATAGTTCTAATATCTGCTCAGAAGAGTATGGAAGTACAAATTTTCTTATCCGGCATAAAATCCGGCCTTTTCTTGTAACTGCTACAAATGGAAGAAATCAGATTTCTTCAACTGAACCTAGCTATTCTGGAGATAAATATGGATCAATAATAAGCAGGATCTATGTTATGTAGTACTAAAAATAGCACCTGGTTTTGAAAACCTAAGGTTTCAAACAGAAATGATAATTATGGCAAAAAAGGTGGGGTTATGTTATTCCTGTGGGCCTCAAAGTTAGGACTTTCTAGATTCCTCCTCTTTTGCTATTTTAGAAAAGAGCTGTGTTTTTTCTTAGCTTAAATTACAATTCTGTGTGTTCTCCACACCAAACTACAACTGGGTTTGCGCATCACATTAAATCGAAACCAACTGTGTTTACTGTTTATCATAATATGTGCATTTTATTAACAAAAAGGATATAATTACTCATATTGAAGGAATCAGCAATGTGGAACTTGCAGTACCTCAAGGACCTAACATAATGATTTTTAAATTGTTGCAGTACGACGTTATTTTATTTTATGGAACTGGAAAAGGCTCATGACCATGCTTTTACCCAAGTATAATTTTTGGCACTTCTTTCTTCTCTCAAGAAGGAAAGAGAAAGAAGATTTGAATATTTCCTTATAAACAGTAGACATAATTACATTGGATAAATTTATAATCAGATTACCTTTTCTCCTGAAATCAATTTGAAGATAAAATTACAAACTTTATGCATAATAGAGCCTAATATAATTAAAGAAATGATAATGACAGCTAAAGCAATTTGATGAACTTTTGAAGCAGGTTATCACTTGGATAGCATTGCATTCAAAAGATACATACTATTAAAAAGCAAAAGCAAAGGAAAGAAAAACACTGAAAGAACTGCAACACTGTTGGTTACATTTATAGTCAAGATTTGAGCTGGAATATTGTACAGTATAGCAAAAAGCTGTAAGAAACAGTTGATCTGATCTAGGCAAACTTTTTATGACATTTTCGCATACTTATTCTTTTAATTCCATTGGGCTTCAGAACGATAGTGAAGCAGAAAATAATTCCACTTTTATAAATTCAGGACATCAACATCACCAGGGAGAAATTTAATATCTTAAAAACCAGCTTTTTGATATGCCACCTACTACAAAACTACTTCTCTATAGTTGAAATCTGTGATGATTACAAAAAAAAAAAAAAAGGAGGGGGTGTTATGTAGACATTCGTAGACAAGAACAGAGTTATGTCCTTTTAGAAATCTATAATATCATTTTAAAGATTAAAAAGAAGATAAAGTCTCTTAGCAAATACTGGAACTTCTAGTATATTATTTACCTAATACTAGAGTACAGTAGAACAGAATCAATTTGCACAAGAAAGCTGCATATACAGACATTGGCATTATGCTCATCTAATTGGATACCACAAGAATTAGGGCTCCTAAAATGCCAAAGTGCTAAGATGTACTTCTCATAAAAAGCACTCAAGAGAGGCACAGAAGCTTATCTAAATTCTAACTGAGCCTTTTCTATCTCTTGTAGGTAGTAGGAGCCATATACACTCTAACTAAGAAAACTGTGTGGGGCATAATTAATTTAGGATAAAAGACAATTTTCAGTCAAACAACTCCTGAAGAATAGCTCTTAACTACAGGTTATCAAGTTTATATAATCTACGTAATTACAAATTCAACAGTGAGGGATTATAATTTTAATTGTTTGTCTTTGAGTAAATCAGTTAAATCTCAGCAAGTTTTTCTTATTTCCAGTATGTCATTCTAAATGCACTTTTCTAGGGGAAATACTGACATACAAATTAGCAAAATTAGAAATGTTTATGCAGTAAGAAGGAAAATGTATTCATCCATGGACTATTTAAAAGAAACCTGAAGAGATACAATTCTGTCTATCAGGGTGGCATGTAAAATATTCAAGGGAGCACCTGAACTACTAAAAATAAATGAGAGATTTCTAATTCCTGGTGTTGTGAATTAGAGTCTTTCCAGTGTCTATGTAAAAACAAAAGTGAATTTAGGGTATGTAAGATATTAATATCTACCTGCTAGAAACACAGAATGAGAAGATGTATTAAATGCATGCTCACTGTCCATGAAACCTTTTAATTTACAAACCGAACTGTAAGATTGAACTGAGTTTATTTACAAATAGACAGAGACCATTATGCAGTTGAATGCATTATAAAACTCAATATCCCTTTGTGTCAATAATTCTCTGTGCTATTTTTCCCCAGGAATAGCCATTAACAAGTAAACAACTAGTGTAGTAGGTTTAGTAAAACAGCAATGGCCGATAGACTATTTTTTCTACCACAAATGATAGAGAGAAAATAGAAATGAAGATGTTATCCAAAAGATCAAATATATATATCTGCTGGGATTTGTGAGCCTCCAAAACATATACTTATAAAAATCAAAAGTTTATAATTAAGGAAATCAATACTTTCATTTGAGGCTTACACTTTGTCGACAAGACCAGCAATCAAGAGCCTATGCTGATATGAGGGTCCTCAACCTGAAAGGCAAGACTGCATGATGTACAACCAGCACAAGTCCCCCAGTGCCACAGCTTCATCTTTTAAAAGAAATTAGCCTTGTTGCAACCCTAGGGTATGTTATTTAATACTCCATATTTCACCTCAGCCATCCCTCCCAACTCTCTTGTTCTGCTTGAGTCCCCCAAGGAGAGCTATAATTGTTGATTAGCATTCCAAAGTCATGCTTGCATCCTGTGAGCCCGTCATATTTAATTACATTTTAACTATATTCGTCTTCAATAATAGCCTGAACATAATTTAGATAATTATCCCTTGCGTTCTCTTTCTCAGAATCTGTCTGTCTCAGAGCTCCTTGAAATGAATATTGCTTTCTCTGCTCAAACACATAAACAGACTCTTGGGCCAAGTACTTTCATCTTTCAAACAGCAACAGCTGTCACTAAGAAATTCCGTGGCTCTGTGCATCCAGTCAATTCAAAGTGTAATCTTCATGCTTTCTGCTGTTTTATTTGGGAGGCAGAAAAGAATACAATTATCAAGGATAAAAGTTCCCTATAAGTTTTTTTGTTCCTTAAAACTTTAAATGTTTTTGGCATTTAAATACTCGACTGATCACTACTAAAGTGATTAAAGTATTGGTCCTGAATTAGAAAGTAGATGGCTCAAATACTCACAGAAAAATAGGACTCATTGGATGGCTATGAGCCAGCTATTCTCTCTCAAATTTCTTATAGAATTGATATTTGGGAGATTTTGAGCTCCCGGAGAAAATGTCAGAAAATAAATGCAATGAATTATTCACATTTCTGTTTAATTTTCCCTGATGTTTTTCTTCAGATAAACCAAGGTTAAAGGGATAAAACAATCAGTCATTAATCTGTAATAATAATTACAACTTAAAAGGTAGCTACTGAAATTGCCTTTTTAATATTGATATTATCTTCATATTAATGAAATAAATCATAAACAGGAAAGCAGGAAGAGAATTGTACTATACAAATCCTGTATCAATCTACTTTAACTTCTTGGTTCTTAATGATGCAGCAATGACTTCTATAGAGAAGCTGCGTCGCCCAATGGGGAACACATGTTTTTCATGCATAAGATCTTATATTCAATCTTTAGATAAAAATTATTTAAGTAAATACTGCTGAAAAAATACCTCTTGATAAACCTTGGAAGGTAAAGAGATGGGTGGTTGATGGAAACGTAGGTTCAGACTAATAGTATTTAACACAGCAATGTTTTTAAAATTTGCAAAAACTACAAGAACATATTCAAGAGTTAGCATACTGCCTAGAAAAGATGAGTAAAGAAAAGATCTCTGTCTCCCTCTTTTCTTATTAGCGAAGGGTTTATCCCTATTTGCAGAATAGGCAACTCAAAATGTTTGGAAAGCAAACTCATCCCTTACAATTTATCTATTTAGAATATCGATCTTTGTCAAATATAAAGTAACACAAAGGCATCAAAGAAATTCACACAAAGAGAACTAAGACTATTTCATACAATGTCGCCAAAAAGATAGAGTGGGTGAAAGATGAGCAGAAGTCTTCTATACTACTTTTGGTCACAGTGATTCTCCCCTAATTATAGCTTCCATTCAATATTCCACAATTGGTCTTTTGTTTGCCCAACTAGATGTTGTCTTTTATATTGCACAGATACCAAGTCTGCTCTTAAGAGTCCTTTAATTAGTACGGCAGGTTTGGTAGGGCATGAGATGTGTTGAATGGAGGTGGCAGAAGATGAGGATGAGTGGCAGCAAAATGTGATCTTCTGGCAAAATACCCTAAGAGAAAACAATATTGCTCCAGTTTAAAAAAAAAAATCTGTCTCCACATTGCTGAGATAAATTAATTGAATTCAAAATGTGTAGAGTTGAAAACTTAATAGGTTTACTATTGTTAGTCCTGAATTTTCTTTTTAAAAGTGCCATTTTGATTTTTAATTAGAAGCTAAGTTGAGCTATGGAATATGAAACTCTAAAATGCTAAACTATTGGTGAAACCTAAGCGTGTTGTGCCAGATTTCTTATAACATTTTTGTTATTATACTAGTTTATCATGCATCATTTAATGAAGGAATAACTGTTACTCTTTGTCATATTCAAGACTTCAGATAATTAGAATAGAATAGAATAGAATAACAGAGTTGGAAGGTACCTTGGAGGTTTTTTTATGTTTGGTAATTGGGTCAAATTAACCTTCTATATATTTCAGTTGCCAAATTACTCACACAACCATTCACGAATACAGCAGTTTCAAATCATGGAGAGGAGGGGATAAATAGTTTGCCTTTGAAATACACGAGGTAATATGCATCACCCCAGGGGAAAGCTTTTAAGATAACGAAATATATAATTTAAACTTATCTGCAATAATTGTAATGGATAATTATTTAACCATTTCATCTCTGAAATTGCAAACTGTAACATAATAATGCACATTGAATCCACATATACAGTAGATTATTCAGTGAAATTGGACAAAATCACTATAATTTGATATTCTAATTCAAAGGTCAAAATAAATAAATAATCTGTCAAAAGATCACAAAGTGTTCCGAAGAAAGTAGCATAATTTACACAGCTATCTTGGACTGTTTCCACTTTTTAAGAAAGATTTTTTTTTTTAGCTCTGAAATACCTGAAATAGTTTAATATATCAAATATTATGATATTCCAAAATACATTATTTATTCCATCTGGGCCAAAGAAACAATATTTAGCAAAACACTGCAAATAATGAAATAATATTTAGCTTCTCCAATCTAATTTATTTTAATACGCTTATATTTAAGGTGTTGTTTATGTTTCAACCAATCAAACACCATAAGAAATTGATTTACTTAAAATGAAACCCATAAAAAATACCGGAGGTTATCTGTCCACCCTGATTACTGTACAACTGTGAAGTACTGTTTAGTGAGATGTTAATATTGTCATGTCTGTACAAAATGAATCTGCTAGGGCCTTATATTCTTACTTTTATGTTTCAAGTTTTCAGCCCAGAAAACTACTCCAATATAACAGATTTATACAGCATGAAAGTTTGTAATTATTGGAAAAAAAGAAAGAAAAGAACCAACAGTTCTCTGCCCTGAAGACTTACAATCAGAAAATGGGAAAAAGAAATAAGAAGTTGGTAAGCAAACAGCTATAATTTATTTTTGATTGTGAATTACAAGAAAGAGGTAACAAAGCTTTCATATATAAAAGATGATTTTGGGAGTAAATCCAATGTTGTGATACTAGATGCTGCCAACTCTGCTTTGGGCTCATAAAGATAACTCCGATTTCCTCATTCTTAGATGGCAAGGAAAACACAACCCAAGGCCCTATTTACTCAAGGCTCTATTTACTCAATCACATTTTGCAGTTTGACTTTTTCCAATACTCACAATGGTTAAGGTGTTATAATATTGTAGACAGGAAATATTCTTACAGATTGCTTATATGATACAGTACTCAGAAAATATCTACCTACCATATATGAATGTGAGCCTATCAATTTATACTTCTAAAATTACAGAACTACAATAATCAATGAAGGGTTTAAATCTGGACAACATTTTATGCTCAGTGATTTACAATAGAAATAAATCAGAATGGACAATGCATATTTATTGCAACAGAAAATCTATCAAAAAGGTTTAATGAAATTTGGATTGAGCTCCTAGCATTTTTCAATGAAGTTCCTATCATTCTTCAAAATACAGAAATGTTAAAATATGTACCCAAAAAAATGTGTAAAAAGTAGAGCAAAATCTAACAACTGAGTTTTTCTCTATCCACTGAAGACTTCTGATAGCTGAAAAGGATCAAGACATTGATATCAGCAATTCCATCAGCCCTGTAGCCCCCACAACTGTCAATATTTTAATAAACTGCCATCTTGTGGAGCCTGGGGGCAGTGAGAGTCTGGATGGGGGACGACAGACTTTGACTGCAACTTGGTAAGACTGAGTGGCTTGGGCGCATGGAGTTCCAGGTTCCAGGACTTTGACAGTGTTTAGTCACTCAAGCACTGGTAATCTCATGGTTAGACTATTGCAACACATTCTACATGAGACTACCCTTGAAGATATCCAGAGGTTTCATCTAGTACAGAAGGCAGCCATGTGGGCAGTTCTTGGGGCCCCAGGGTGGCGATGCAACAACTCTGTTCCACAAGCTACACTGGTTGTGAGTTTCCTTTTTGGTCCAATTCAAGGTGTTGGTTATCACCTTTAAAGATCTTCATGGCACAGGTCCAGGTTATCTGAGGAAATGTCTCACCTAGTTCGGTTATTTGTATATGCACTTTTCCTTACTGCCCATAACTCTTGATACAATTTAAAAAGTAAAAGTAAATATTATTAATTTATAGTATGTTCAGTTAAAAAAATAGGAAACCCAGTAATTATCTGAAGTGATATATTTTAAAAAGTGAAGTAAGTCAAGCTCAATAACTGGTTATTTTCTGGCACATTCATGTAATCTTCTTCTGACATCAAGCCCAGGTGACAAGCCAGTCGTTCAGTTTTTTTTGTTGCATCCAATGAATCTACAGCTATCTCTATCAAAATGCAGACATGACTCGGATGCTGCATTTGATCAGGCAAGATTGTGTTCATTGATCCAAAAAGCAGAACCTGCACCTGTGGGTTGCTAACACAACAAGCAAGATGATAATTCATGTAATCTTCTTGACAGAATTCAGAAGTGGCTTGCAATTGCTTTCTTCTGGCTATCTTTTCAATTCTTTTTTATCTCCACAATTTTTATTTTTATTTTTATAACAACACACAACTTACAACATGTTGTCAGAGTACATAATTATACCTTTACACCTACATAAGTTTTATAAAAATATCATCATATTTATTTGGTTATTTGTACCATTTCACCATCCAATTTAATACTTATTTTTTCTCTTCTGTTCCCTTCTTATATATCCTAAATATCCTAGTTTTGCAACAACTTTCCAACTCTTTCTCCTACCTCCCTTTCCTTTTCTCTCTCTCAACTCTTTACTTCCCTTACTCCTTCTCTCTTTTTCTTTTTCTACTTCCTCTCCTTTCCACCTCACTTCTTCTCTCCCTTCTACCTCTCTTCTTTCTAATTCCTTTCTTCTCTCCTCTCCTCTTCTACTTCCTCTCACCAACGTTCCACTCTCTCTATCAGTTGTTGCTTTCTCTCCTCTACTCAACAGTTTTTATTCCTAATACAGAACAGACCTATACCCATTTTATTGATGGTGATAGTCTTCATTTTAAATAGTTCTTTCCCTATTAATTTTACCTTATGTTCTAATTTCCTTCATGTTTACATTCCTCCTTTTCACCTATTTCTTATGAACAAAGTGATTCTCACGTCTTCTTTTATACGTCCTGTAACCTATAACCCCTATTTTCTTTCTTTTCTTTTTTGTCTCGGCCATAATCTTCCCTTTATCTACATTTTTTTATTTATTCACTTTCTTTTCATATATGACAATAATGTTTAACATCCCTAATAATTATCCAAACAAATCTATATATCCAATACTATCATTTAAATCTACATAAGTCTATATCTTATTTGTCCTTTGTACCAAATTTAATAGCATTAATATATTTAACTATTCCATTCATATTTATACACCATATTTCCATACTTCCCATATTATATGTTTATCCTCATAATGCATATCACATATACCCACAATTAATTGTACAAAGATACATCTCAGTTTTCATTTTCATGCAAGTCACCATATTCCAGAAAAAAACATATATCTTGTTCTTTCCCCCCTCTTGTTGCTTTTACACCCCCTCTCTTAAACCTTTTACTCTTATAAATTTTTTGTCACATTCAGATTTAATCCATCCATATTAATTTTCCATTTTGCATAATTAATCTTCTTTGTATTTCGATTTCTGCCATGACTTCTCCATTAAATCAATAAGATACTTAATACATAAAACACACACATTTTAGGGGGGAAAAACAATAATTATTTAAAGTTTATCCAACATTATCTCTTTAAATTTGAGTTTGGAATCCGTGCAGTTTCTTTATAGTCTGTATATCTCCTTCCAAGTCCAAAAGTTTTTTGTTCTCTAAAATTCCAGACCCTCCTTCAGATCTCACTATTTCCAGGTTATCTTCCACAAGAGCAAGGTCAAACCGAAAGTCCACTGGGCCATTTTTCACCCTCTGGAGACTTCAGGGAAGCCTGCTGAACCCTCTGGAGGGCGAAAAGTGGCCTCATTGGGGGGGCCCACATGTGCATTGTGCATGGGGGGGGGGTTATGTGACAGAACACACACACTCGCTTGTGTGCACGTGCTGCCATTTTTTGCACGCAAGAAGAAAAAGGTTAGCTATCACTGGTCTATGATGTTCTTTTTGAAGTGTCTTTTTTTCCCTAGACTAAAAAAAATATCCAATTGTCTTTTTTTTAAAACTGAATATTCTGGCTAAGACAACTGTCTAGATACTGTGTGATTCACTTAATGTAAAAAAAATCACCCAACCCCTGAACTGTACTTCTTATACATATATAGGCTAAAGACATAAGAGAGAGGGAAAGAATAAAAGAGTCAATTTCAGAGTATATGCTTCACGGTACATTAACTTTTTGTATGCTAAATTGAACAAAGCAGTTCAACTACCTACCTTCTTAAAGGACATACAAAGAAATGCTTTATCAATTCAATTAGTTTTTAATGCATACAGTTGAGATGATTTTATTCCTTAAGGAAGTTATTAAAACACAAGATCTATTGTACATTTCAGGGACATTTTGTCAAACATCTAGAATTTACTCTGGAATTAGTCAGGGGCTTTGTGTTTGAAGTCTGCAAATGAATGTAAATCAGGTTCAGAATGAGTATATTAAAATGATTATAACAAGTAGTTCAAATACTAATTGAAATCTGCTTAATTTCCATTTTGTTTCATGCCTCTTGTCTTTGCTGAAACTTTATGGTAATTCTCTTCAGCTCCTGGTGGTTTTATGCACAGTCCACAGTAATAGTAAATAAATGCAGGTAGTTTACCATTGTTTTCTTTCACAATGTTCTTAACTTCCCAATCTAGCCTACTGCCCCGGCATTCTATGGTAGTTTCCCAGCCAAGTATCAACCCATTTAATTTCTACCTAAAGAAATCAGTCAGGTACCACCATTTGCTGAGATATTTATATGCACAGACTACTATAATTGTTCAGTTAAATACATATCAACTTCATACATTTTCTTAAAAAATGAGCATATTAACAGATTTCTCTATTTTTGCCATATATTTGTAACCAAAGTGCCAAAATATATTAATATTTGCTTCTGCTAGAGAATTTGATGAAAACTTCAAAGATTTTCCAGCTCTATGGAGAAGGAGCTGTCAAATCTTTGTGAAATTAATAAGTGTAAGAGATAATACAGATGGCACACCTACATTAATTTATTTATTAAATTATTTATTTCATGTTAAGTATAACATGTTAGTTATATAGTTAGTGTTGATGCAAATGCAGCAATCATCCTTTCTGATTGGATGGTAGAAGGATGAAGGATGAAAGAAAGGATGGTAGAAGGAAAGGATGAAAGATGGGTTGATTCAAACTCAATCTCTAAACCACAATAAGAGCTTGGCAATATAACATGTGCAGTAAGCCCGATCTTACTTCCTTCTAAGTTGCAACAGATAAGACATGCACTTCTAAACACTTAACAACTCAACATAAAGAAAAAATAGCTTTCAAGTTCTGGAATAGGCTGGATAAGCTATGATCTAGTAATACATAAAGACAATATCAGTATGTTTAATATTTTCTCCTTTCATTCTATAATTCTATAAGGCAACTCTGAGGCATCATCCAGTTGGATTCCTATAATGTACTTAGTATCAGGTTGCATTGAAGGTCTGTAATTGGTTCAAAATCCAGAAACCTATTTACCAGTTTGTACTCATTGCCCTGTTACGCCTAATTCCTCAACTAGCCAAGTTTGCAGACCCCTGTCCTAGACAATGGTGAATTTTTCAGAAAGGCCTTTAGAGGAGTGAGTGTCTCCACTATATTAATTAACAGTTTTATTACTACCTATGTTAACAGGTTTATTATTGAAGTTGGCTTATATTCTGTTATTATTTGGGTGGAGATGTTACCATGTTTTTCATGGAATGCATGTTTTCTTCTTTAGCAAGCCATGATGAGTGTTGAAAGTTTTAGTGTCATACAAATTCAAGATAGATAGATAGAACAAGAGATATATACCCACAGAGAAATACATTCTGTGTGCGTATATACTTGTATATTGGATGGAGAATGTGTGGTTTTCCAAATGTTGTTCTGCTATAATTCTTAGAATCTACCCACATGGCCAATAGTGAGGGAAGTTGAGAGTTTAAATTCAACATTTGAAAAGCAACATGATCTTCACTTCTGAATAAAAGTCCTTACTGAGCATGTTAGATTGATGGTGTTCATGATAATATGTAGCCTGGGTTTATATGAAACAAAAACAAACAAACTAAAAAAAACAAACCTAAAGTAGCCTTCGAGAATGAATTATTTTAGCTCTGTTTCAGTGCAGGCTATTCAGCAACTACAGAGGATAAATGAATCCCCGAAGCACTGCAAAACTTCTGCAGTAAAAATGTAAATGGATTATGTCCCCTATTAATATCTCACTAAACAGCCACACTTTAGAGGCAATCCTTTATTTGTTGCTCACAACATAAAAGCTAAATGATATTTTCATCATGAATCATTTGGTCGCTCTAAGATTAGTGGAGAGAGGGAGCTGGTCTAAGTCAGTGTTCTCCTAAGAGAAAATAAAATATTTAGACCATCTTGTAAACCGGCTTTCAGATGTCACTCTTTCCTACCCATCCACTCCAGAACCAATTTACAAGTAATAGTTGATCTTCTCTCTGTGTGACGGTACACTTCCAATATTAATCTAACGGGACATAAAGAGGATTGCTTTCTTTTTTCTTTCTATTCCCCCCCCCCACTTTTTGATGACAGTCTGTTCAAAGACCTGGGTACAAACAAAGAAAAAATACCCTAGTAATTCAACTGATACCTTATTGATTAAAGGCCAGGGTTCACTGAGTCAGCAAACAAGGAGAGCAAAGGGAATTTGGCAGGAGAGTTCAGCAAGGCCTAAGAGCCAAGGAGGGTGCTGATGATCACTGTTTTGGATTGTCAATTGTGTGCATTGTTTACTGCTGACCTAATTGAGGAAGGTTCAGGGGACCCGTAAAGAAGATCATTCTCCAGAAAGTAAACTCACTTGAGTGAGCAAAGAAGGAAAGCAGGGAAGTCCAAGAGAAAGCTCTCTCTTTTTGTTTTGTTTTTCAAGTATTTCTTCATTAGGGGAACATGGAGATGAGAGAATGATTTTTATGGCCTACAGAGGATGCAGCATGATTGTTTTCCTCCATAAAGATGGCAGGAAACTATAGACAGTCCTCAACATACATTACAACCATTCATTTAGCAACTGTTTAAAGTTACAACGGCACTGAAAAAATAATAATTTGCAACCTGTCCTCGCATTGACAATCATTGTAGCATTGCCCATAGTCGTGCGATCAAAATCTTCCTGCTCAGGGAAATATCCCTGGAACAGAAATAGGAATATTCTACTGGTAACCAGCCAGTAAATACTCAGCTCCATTCGGTTGCCCAGACTTCAACCCGCAAGGGATTATGGGGTCATAAGAAGGAGATGATGAATACGTAGGATGCTAGGCATCCAGCATGTAATTATCAGGAAGTTGATTGCAATTGGATATCAGTAAAAAGATCCTAATGGTTAGAGCAGTTCAAGCATCTCATTGGCTGACTAAAGAGATGGTGGATGCTACTTTGTTGGTCATCTGTTAGGAATGCTGTAGTAGAGGATTGTCAGGTGAAAGGAATATGTGGATTTACTCAAAATAACGTATTTATTACTGCTTGTCCATAGTCAGGAATCTTGCCAGACTAAAGCACAATTGGCATAACTATTCAATGCACCCTGTTAAAGTTTAGGGAAGGTCCAGTCTGGGTCTCTTCCCGCCTACCCAGGATTCCAGATTGATTTATCTCTTTGCTTCTTGGGAAAGACACATCGCCTGTGACACTGCACCACATCAGAGTGTTTTGATATTCAATATAATATTTCAATATATAATTCAATTTCATCTGATGAAATCAAATTAAGACAAATAAAACCTAACCAAAGACAAGAGTAGACTTAGCAAATAAAATCCAGACTAGGCAAATAAAATCAAGGTCTTTCAAAGATCCAATTGGACTTTTCTATTTGCTGCTCTCTCCTACTAGGATACACATACCGGTAGGTAAGATCTTGCCTCAGCAACTAAAGACAGTTGAAGTCCTAGGTAGGCTGATGATTTTTAGGGTGCTTGGACCTAACTGAAGGAGCTGATCAAACTATTAAAGGATTTTTGCAGAGGGAACAAAAATTGACTGATGCATTGATTGGTATCTCATTTCCCCTCCTCCCTGCCCCACCTCTCCGATGATCAAGACAGCATTCTTGGTTCTCCACTTCTCTTCCTTCATCATCCCATCAATTCTGCAATAGACTGCATGTTAGTTTGTAAGATGTATTCAGCTTCTTGGATGAGAAGTGAAATGTCTTCAAAGAAAAACCAGGAAGTCCAATTGCCTCTTGAAAAAGCACCTTTGGGATATGAGAATCTACTTCTCCCACGGCTGGGAAGGCACAATCATGGCTCTTAAATTTATGTGGAATCTTCCTTTAGAACCTTCTACACAACAGTGGAAAATTGCACACAGCTAGGAGAATAAGTGCAAATTCTGAAAATGTTCTTGGAATTGTAAGCAATTATTGGAAGCTCTTCTTAGACTCTTTCTTTAGAAAGACATAGAGACCTGTCTTGTTCCTAACCCCATTTTGCTTTGCTATTTATATTTGTAGCATGAACCTTTACAAGGCCTCCTAAGTATTCGGGAGGATATTAGGGAGCAAGGTTATCAATTTGTGATTATTACTGGTCACATCCTCCTTGGCAATTGTTTTTGAATAGGCAACACCTTTACGTAGATTTTTTGCAAAAGAACTCACAATTTATTTATGCTTATTTATTTTTTAAAAATTATAATACCACCATTTTAAATAAGTAACTCTGGGCCACTAACAACAATACAAAAAATTAATAAAAGTAAAAATAAACCAATGCAAAAACAAGATTTGTTGTATTTTATAGTATACAGAAGATATTTTAAGATTATATAGTGTCTAGAAACACTTAGCATGAAAAGCAGCATTATGACACTTCAAATAAATAAATAACATCTTTGCACTGACGCACTTTGAGTCCATTTGCATTCTAATGGCAAGGTCACCTATTGTTTTGCTTTTTTCCTAGTTTTATACAGCACAGAAAATATACTTAACATGGCGGTTTCATATCATCAACCTCAAGTCATAAATGTTATGAAAAAGAATTAAGTTTGCACTTCTGCTATCAATTCCTCACTGACATTTGCGTGGCCAGCATCACGGCGACATGACGCGTCCTTTGGGGACTCCTGGAGGACCGTTGAATTCCAGCTGTTTCAGGGATACAAACGGATCGGAGCCGTTCTGTAGGGGTGGTGAAGAAGGGAGGAACGAAACCTTGAACCCTCCAGCCCATGCATCTCCAACCTGTGCTACCCCTCCGGCACAGGGGGTGTCACAAACCCCCTAAAGAACCAGCAACAGCCTCCTTGTCCAAGCAGCTGGGAAGATGGCCATTGCAAGCTGTCACAAACTGGGGTGGTCACATCGGAAGATTGGAAAGAAAAGAGAGAAGCTCTTCTGATGACCTTTAATTAGGCAAACTAGTGCATCTTAGGGCAACAATCGAGCCAAGGTACTTCAAATGGGCTAATTTACAGAATGTGTCCAAAATCCAGGACCATGGCTCCTGAGGGAACGAAATTTGGGAAAGTTATGTCTCTTTCATTGCTGCTGCTTGCTGCAGCAGTTGTGCAATCTTTATTTTCAATGTTCCATGGCAGTTTCCCAGTCGATCTTGCAATACTCACTTCCCCCCTCACCCAGTAGCAATTGCTTGTTTTCTGGAAAAGAAGGGAAGGGAAAGGGAGGCAGGAACCCTTGAACCCTCCAGCCCATGCATCTCCAACCTGTGCTGCCCCTCCCCATGTGCCTTCCTTCAGCTGCACTGCTCCTGCATCTTTCCCAATCCACATACCTATTGCACAGCACCATGCATCCTCACTGACCAATGCTGTCCCCCAAAAGGCTTTCCTGACTCACATGGCAGCTCTTGCACACTCTTATGTGCCTTTGCTGATTTGTAAACCTCCCATGTGCCTTCTTCAATCTCTGTGACACCTTTTCAGCACCACCACTCCCTCTCACGCACTCTCTTCTCAACCAAGGCTGCGACTCAACATGCTGTCTCTGACCTGCATGGCACCTTTTGTGCACTCACAAGCACTCCTGGGTTTCCCAACCAACAACCCCTGCACAACATGTCTGAATGGTGCAGCACCTCTGACACACCTTTAAATTCCATGCATTCTTCTTGACCCTGGCACAGCTTAGTTGACCAACACAGCACCTCGTACACACATCTGTGACCCCAAGAAAAAAAGGATGGGGGACAAATACTGAAGAAGAAATGAAAGGAGGAAGGGAGGGAGGGAAGGAAGGTTGATTTATGATGCTCCCTGCCAGTTTCCCACAAGAAAGCTCAATGAGGTAGTCGGTAGGAAGTCGAAAGTTGGTCCTGTTCCCACTGTTTTTTTTGCCGACCTAGGATCATTCTATTCTGCTGAGGTAAGAAAATATCTCTGAAATGATGACCCAACAGTGTCTAGTAGAATATAAACTTGGCTGCTTCCCCTTCATTGAATTGAAAAGCACCAATACACGAATGTGGAGTGAAATGATATAGGTGTATAATGGGAAGTGCTGCCAATTAAGTTATTATAGATTCTTTCTTCAATAAGAGTCTGCCTGCATATGCATAATTAAAAGCGAACTCGAATAAGTGTAGGCACATATAAATCTCAAACTCCAACACACTTATGCAGCTGTCTCCTCTGCAATTTTTGATGTGTTGGTCATTAAGCTCTGCAAGGAACTGAATTTAACTTTAATTTAAAAGATATAAACTCCTCTGCAATTTGTAGATCTAATTGTGGCTTCATATGTTTTAAGTCTTTCTGAAAAGTAGCCAAAAAAAAAAAAAAAGCCATGGTGGCAGTCAGCTAAAGTGATATGCAACCAACTTTAGTTGCTGTCCTGTACTTTTCCTTACTTGTTTCTTCTTCTTCTTGTGCCATATCCATCATCAGACGTTGGTAATCATGTTGGCAATTCTATTTTTGTCAACAGCTGTATGAAAAAGTGCTGCTGAGTTTTGTCCAAATCAGTCCCTTAGGTTTTTAAGCCATGATGTTCTTCTTCTGCCTGGACGTTGTTTGCCTTCAATCTTTCCCTAGAGGATTAAGTGAAGGATTGCCATATTTTTCTGTGTGTTGCATCACATTTCCAAAATATTCTAACTTTTGCTTTTTAAGGGCTTTGATGATTTCCCTTTGCTTTCCCAGGCGTCTTATTACTTCCTCAATTGTGATTTTGTTAACCCAGTTTATATGTAACAGCTGCCTGTAAATCCACATTTCAAATGCTTCAAGTGGTTTTCTGACAGAGATCAACTCTCTACTTCGTAGAGCAGCATAGAAAAGATGTAATATCTGACAAGCCTGATTTTCAGTCTTAGGCTTATGTCGTGACTGCAGAAGACCTTTTTCCCCCCTTACTTGCATGTAAAAGTATTATTATGAATACTGCTACTGCCTCTTTCAGGATTCTATCTTCCTGCTTCTCTGTCACTCTTCTCAACCATTTGTTTCTGATTAAATCAAACAGATACCTGGAAGTATTACTAGAACACCACAGAAATAATGAACATTATTTTCTTGGCTTGGGGAAAATAACAAAAAACAAACTTCAAATCAGAAGGGGCAACATGTCCTTGCAACTTTTAATTATAGAAAGTAGTTATAAATTATAATCTGTGCAATTAACTTGGTTGCTAATTGTCCTATAGAATTAAACAACATATTACAGACCCATGTGTACACGTACACACAGTCACACACACACCCAAACAGGTCATTTTAAAGGGAGGGGAAAAAAGAAAACTAATAGGAGTAACTATGAGGAGATAGTGCTACTGCTTCCTTGTCCACATTCTAGCCCAATAAATGCTGTTATATAAATCACAATCTCTGTCCATATAATTCCTCTATAAATATAAAACCTGAATTAATTATATCAGTTTTATATTACATATCAAACAACACTGTGAAAGAATTAACAAATAATTACAATATGATCTTAACTAATCAAAATTTTGATGTGACTCAAGAAAGAATTTAGATGTCATCTTTATTTAGCAACTCATTAAACAGAGGAGTAGAACCAAATTCTGTGAATTTAGGCATAATAAAACTGAACTGAATTGAATTCAGTATTCCACCCCAGCTGATAATTAAGATGACAAGGGGGCTTGGAAAAAGCATTACCCCCAGATATCATCTGCTTGTCACATACAGAAGATGTATTGATGCTTTCCATTGTCATTCTTTGTAGAGGAATTTCAAGCTAATTGTGAACAAGAAATGCAAGAACAGTTAGGTAAACATTTACTTAACTCCAGGAAGAAAGAGGAGGTAAGAAAGAGACTTATGATAACCCTGCCTTGATTTTTATTAAAAGAGGAGGCAGACAGAAAGTGTTAAGACTTCCAGATTCTCCTACTATACCCTAGCCAAAGGTGGGGAACAATTGCCCCTCTGTGACTTGTGGACTTTATGACTACCCTACACCAGAGATGGGGAATGATGGTCCAGTAATGGCCATTCTGGCTCAGGAATTCTGGGAGCTGAAGTCCACAAATTATAAAATATAAATCGTTCCCCACCCCTATCCTACACTACTAAAACAGAATTCCCGTAGTCCTTACAGTATCAGTTTCCTGACTTGGCCTACCTTGACATTGCCCTTTAAAGGAGAAAAGACAAGTGTGGCAGATGTATAACCACATATACTGGCATTTCAGTAAAGGTGTCAGCAGCCACTTTCCTATCAGCTATGTTAGAGTTGGTTAATGACTTAGGGAAAGTGGAGAAGGCTTGCTTGAGGTCCTGAAGGCTGAATTGGCTATGACTAGAAAGTTAGATTACAGCCATAAGTTAATGGCTTTCCCTTGATGCCTTAGGATAGCTGAGTTAAATGAGTCAATGGACATTCATGATTGGATTTTCTAACAATTTAATCTTTTCCAGAAAGAAACCACGAAGAGGCCCAATTTTGATCAGCACATTGGTATTTGGGATGGAGGTTAACTCATAATTTCTTATTAACTCACTTCCCCAACAGCTACAATTTGTCTTAATGGGCAATACTGATGTAACATGTAAAGTGGATCATCTACAGTTACTCTCTTATCTAACAGTTCTTTAAAAAAATTAAATGTTACTTTCAAAACGTTGTAATATCCTAAAATTGTCATACAGCTTTAACAGTAACAGCATTATTGTTCATGGTGTTAGTTAAAAGTACATCATCTAAACATTTTAAGAACTAAGAAAATTGACTGTGGAATGTCATGATCTATAGACATTTCACAATTTTAATTGCCCCTGACTGTGATTTTTGTAATGTTTTATTGTCTGATTCATTATGTTTGATTACCTTGTTTTATATGTTCTTTAGTCTACTTGAAGCAGAAAGGACAGTCTGAACCAATTCAAAGTGAGCACATTTTCTAATATTGCTTACTTTATGCACTTGCCATGATTCCGTACAAATTTAACAATACAACAGCATCAGTGAAGAGCCATTTCTTAGAAAAGACAATGTTTCTTTTACCTCATGTCACCTAGAAGAGAGGTGGATTTATTTTCTACTGCCTCAGAGTACAGGATCAGAACCAACAGAATATAACTACAAGGAAGTAGGGTAAAACTAGATATCTGCAGGAACTTCCTGACCATATAAGCTTTCAGCCAATAGAATAGGCTGCCACAATGAGCCATCCTTTGCTGGAAGCCAGATGACCACGTGTTAGAGAAGTTCAAGTGGTTCCAATACCAAACAGGCGACTCCGTTAGACAACCTCTAAGGCTTCTTCCAATTCTATGATTTCATAAATTCTTTGTTTTGGTTTAATCTTGCTTTCGATCCTCTTTTATTTAAAGGAGGCTTTCAGAAATTGCCATATGGATGACAAACTCCCAATTTTACCTTGTATGAATCACACAAAGGCTACATAAATACACATATACCCAAATTAGGAAAAAAAGAAACTTGTCAACATTCAAGCTGTTTATAAATCACAGGAACAGAACAGAGCTCACACAATAGCAATAGCAATTAGATTTCTATACTGCTTCACAGTGCTTTAGAGCTCCCACTAAGCGGTTTAAAGAGTCAGCATATTGCCCCCCATCAATCTGGGTCCTCATTTTACCCACCTCGGAAGGCTGGAAGGCTGAGTCAACCTCGAGTCAGTCAGGATTGAACTCCTGGCAGAGGGCAGAGGCAGCATGAAATACTGCATTCTAACCACTGCACCAGTACAGCTTTAAAAAAAAAGTAATATTTTACAAATCTTGTTTGCCTCTGCCTTTACCTGTAACAGATTAGAATCTGGACTGGAGAGATTAATGCATGGCAGTTTTGCTAATGTAACAGAATTTGGCCTCAGCTAATATACGGTACTTCTATAAAGGGGGAAAATCAGCCAGAAGGTATCCTAAAGCATGCAAGTCATATTATCAGTTAGGGCAAAGCCATGATGAGTTATATCCTTCCTTGATACTGCAATTGAAATTTTATTTGCCAATATCCTTAATGGCATTCAGAATGATTCAGATTCTGACTGTAGGCAACTGAGTGAAAATGGATTATGAATGGATAAAGAAAAGCCATATCCAAAATAAGAGAGAAATTAAGGAAGCTATGAGTTCACTTTTATGCCACATTTAAAAGACAACCTTCAATGAAGTAAGATGCAACACTGTCAGGAAAAAAAAAAACTTAAGCCGTGCTTTAAATTTAAATTTTCAACAGAAAAATCCTAAAATTAATTTAGGACAGCATCAGTGATATTTTCCATCAACTTCTAGCATTTTTTATTATTATTATTATTATTATTATTATTATTATTATTATTATTATTATTATTATTATTATTATTATTATTAT